>PVJC01020634.1:0-29004 GCA_004026665.1 Murina feae
GAGTGTGGTAGAGTCAGGGAAGCGCTGGAGCCTCGTCAACTCTGGCTGTTGAGCCGGTCACATCATGCCTCTGAGTCCCCATTTCCTTTCGATAGGATGACAGTAACATATTTTAATCCTAACCTTACAGGCTGTCCTAAAGGCCCAAACAAGAAAATGTACAGAAAAGCCTTTTGAAATCTGTGAACTGCTGCCCCAGGAGCTCCTTCCTGCTTGGCTAGATGTGCACTTTCAGGCTCGATGTGTCTCAGCATATCTATAAAGTCACTTACTAGTAATGTCAAAACTGTTCAAAGACTCCTAACCCTGGACTCATCTGAGGACAGTGGCCATGGGACTGGCCTTAGAACAGGGCAGTGAGTATGGGTCTGGGCTTCAGAGTCAGCTGAAGAGGGCTCTAACCCCAGTGACATCACAGTCTCAGTCGTCTCAGGCGAATTACACCTCTGAGCCTCAGGTGCTCATCTGCAAAGTGGAGAGAATGTAATATCTTCCTCACGGGTCTGTGCCATTCACAACACAGAATGTGGCATACGCTAAAAACAAACGAACCTCAAAAAAGGGAGCTGTTGGTAGTAGTAGTACTAGCAGCAGCAGCCACCCCAGCCCCGGCAATGCTAATATAAACAAGGAGAGAATATACAGCACAGTAGCTCTAAGGGTGTGTTGGGGAGCGGGGGGCACTACATGGATCCCTGTGGGTGCAGGGAGCAGGCGGGCAGGGAGGACTGCAGCAGGGCTGCCACATGACTGGCGAGGCCATAGACCGCCGGAGGACGGCACCACGAGTCAGGGGCTACAGCCCACCAAGCTTACTTACTTGCTTCCAGAAGTCAATCTCACCTCCTTCCCCCGATTCTTGGCTGCTTCCTCTGTCCCTGACAACAGCAGGTTGGTGGGTGGGAAGCCCCCTGGAGATACCTCATCCCCAGAACTTGAGACCTGGGAAGCCATTTATGGTGTCTCAAGTCAACTCAGCAAAAAGGCCCCAGGTCAAGGCCCACACCAAAGGGGGTGTGGGAGAAGGACCCCCCCCATTTTTGCCCAGCCCTGAGGCTGGCTACAGAGCCCCCAGACTCAGAGTGAGGGGTGCAAGGCTTTATTGGCTCAGGCACGTGGCATCAGTGTGGCTCTCAGCTGCTCCTGGGATCTGCCTCCTCTGTCTTCTCTCAGTGTGTCTACAGGAACCTGTGAGTCTGTTTCAGCTGCTTTGCTCCCTCCCAGCTCTTCCTCTATTAGGGCCCATCCTCTGTGGCAGAAGTTGAAAGGGTCCAGGACCCCTCTAAGGGGCGTGAGGAAGAAGGGGTTGGGATGACAGCATCTCACTCTGAGCCACAAAGGTTGTCCCACAGGAGAGAAAACAGGCCTGTGATTGTATGCCAGCCCTGTTTGGGGAAGGGGCATCTCCATCCGTGGTTAGGTGGCTTCAAAGGGGTGATAGCTCTGATGGCTGCGGTTGGGCAGGCTGTGGCTCTGGTGGTGGTTTGGGTGGCTTGGATGATCCTGGTGGCCATGGTGACCATGGCCATGGAAGGTGTGTGTGTGGTTCAGACCAGCTACAGTGGTTTCCCGCTGCGTGAGGAAATTGCTTTTCAGCTTTATCTCCACCTCCTGGAGGGTCTTCAGCTCCTCTTGGTTGATGTCCTTGGACTCCAGGTGGCCTGAGTTCCGGTACACCATGGCACGCTGCAACATGGAGTTGGCCAGTTGGCGTCCCTTGGTGTCAAGCTCCTTAGTACTAGCAGCCACGGCGGCCCACGTAGCCTCATCTGTGGATGAGGACTCCTTGTGGGTCTCTCTGACCACTGAGAACCCAGGCACCTTCTGCCTGTTGGCTAAGGGCTCCCTTGAGGTGGTGTTGGCCTCTCGGTTGACAGTCTCAGGCTGGGGGGCGGGGATACTGCTGCTGGCGCTGCAGGGGGCCAGTTTCTCTTCGGAAAGGCGGCTAAAATGAGACTTGATCCAGTTCTCATTCTGCACTTTGTGGCATTCTTGTGGCTCACGCTCTTCTTGTGGAGACACAGAGGCTATCTTCCTCTGCCTCTTCTTCCTCTTTCTCTGAAGCCACAGCATGAGGCTTCCACCTCCGAGTAAGAGGACAGTCCCCAGCACCACCTTGCATGATGGTTGCTGGATGAGATCCAAGAAGTTCTCCAGGACCCTAGCCAGGCAGGCAGAGCTAAGAGTGCACTGGGAGTGGGGGAGCCCAGATGGTATGTTTCATGCTTGAATGGGCAGGCTCCCTGTGGGTGTCTGGCAGGCAGGCCCACCGCTGCACCCTTCCTAGGATACCCCTCCCGCCTCAGCAATGAACCCCATTATGAGGTTCATTGGTAGGGAGAGGTACGGGGGGAAGGCTACAGCAGCCCTCATGTCGACGCCGGCAGGCATTGTCTGAGGCCCAGGTTCTGTCTCCCACCCTGATGGCTATCCCCAAGGTCAGTGGAAGGGCAGCTCCCCAACTCTGAGTCCTTTCTGTCTTCTGCTTGTGACCCATTCTGCAACTCAGTCCTTATCTTCCAGGCTTTGGTTTCTCTTCTTTGACATCCAGGGGTTCCCAGCAGGCAGAGGCTTCTAGATTAAGCCGTTCATGGTTGAAGGACACCTTGGTTAGGCTGGCATCCATTGCTGGCCACCTAAGGTGGCGTCTCTCTCCATCCAGGACCCCATACCTGCTGCCAGCACATTCCATCCCCACTTGAAGCCCCCAGCCCCATTATGGAGCAGGGTCCAGAAGGAAAAGGGGTCCAGCAAGAAGCTCATTCTAGAATAACATGAGGTCACAAATGGGGGAGGGGAAGACAGCAGGGCTGAAGGGCAGAGCAGGTAGGACAAGAGCAGTCACTGGGTCCCAGATCCCTGGGGCTGCTACATCTTGTCTTGGTGAAGCATCTGCAAACCCAGAATATATCACCACCCCCGACCCACCCCCGTAAATGTGCAAATGCAGGTTGTGAGCAGGTGGGCCAGCCTTCCAGGCCCTCCAAAGGTAAGACAGCCTGGCCCACATCCCAAATTATATCCAGGCCTCCGGGTGGAAGTGGGTCTGGGCCGCTCTAGTTTTCCACCCAGAGGCAGCTAACACTTTTTTCTTTCTCATGAAGAAATATTAAAATAGGATTGTAAAAATTGTGAGATTTTAAACAAAATATTTTACTTAATGCAGTAATGGCTTTAATACCCACAAAAATATTCTGTCTTATCACAGGAAGACATGGTCTAGTCCACATGCTAAGGGAAGAAGACACGAGCTTACAGTTCCATGGGACATGAGCTCCCAGTCTGGCTGGGGCAGCTCTGTGGTCGTCCAGTGACCTCATTTGGAAATAACAACTCAAAGTTCATCTCTGAGGTGGTTTATGGGAGTGAGTTCGGGACCAAATGGCCCCTCGGCAACAACTCCAGCCTCCAGTCTCTAGTTATAACTTGTATTTAAAAAGAAAACTCTTTACTCAAATAGCCAGTACAAATTAACGGTGAAAACATAAGAGTAAAGAGTGACACTAGTCACTCATAGTATAGTGACTGTGGATGGTATCAGATGGGCCTGAGATTTATCGGGATGATCACCTCGTAAGTTATGTGAGTGTTATATCACTAGTTGAACACCTGCAACTAGTATAATTTGTACATCAACTGTAATAGAAAAATTAAAATATATATATATATATTTAAAAAGCTACAGGGTTTCAGGCCATGCCTTCCAGAACAATCTCTAGCTGGTCACCGATTCATCAAGGGCAGGCTCCCCGCGTTGGGGGGCCTTCATCCTGGTGCAGGGGGGCCTGGCAATGAGAAATGTGATGGTTCTCCCCTCTGCCCCTGAGTGTTGAGCTGCAAAGCAGGGCCAGGGTCAGGCAAGAGAAACGCCGATCTCACAATGAAAGTGCCCACTGCTCCCTTCCTGGGCATCTGGCTGTGTCCTGGGACCAGTGACAGGGCCCTGTGTTTCTGTGTTCCCTGTGCCGGGGCCTCATGTTTGAGCTCTTTGGGAGAAACGCATTGAACCGGGCGGCTCAGTTCCCATTCTGAAGCGAGGAAACTCTCCAAGGTCGCTGTTAATTGGTGGAACCAGGATGCTTACCCAGTCTCCTCACTCCAGATGCTGGGCTCTTTCCACATAGCCACTGGCCCTCCCCCCATCTTGTGTTGGGCGTAAGAGAGAGTAAGGTGGGAGCAGGCTCCTGGATGGGTTGCAAGGGAGATGGACTAATGCCTGCCAAGTCCACAGCCACCTATGCTCTTGGGCTCTGCCCAAGCCCTCTGCAGGAGTCGGGGGGAGGGGTCAAAGAACCTGGGGGGTCTCTCTGATTCTCTGGGTGGTGGGCAGACATCAGACCCAAAGTCCACCCTCCCCACCCCTGTGCTCAGGTGTCCTTGAAGCTGGAAGGTGAAGCAGAACCTTCTCTCCTCTTAGGGATGTAAGGAGCTCCTCACTTCGCTTCAGGAGAACCAGGCCTCAACTCAGACCTTCAGGCCCCAATGACCTGAGTCCTCAGAAATGTACTTAGCGTTTGTGTCACGGCTCAAAGTAGGTGTCCACAGGGCATTCATTGTCCTCTAAGGAAGGATCATATCACCTCAGGCTGAGACATGAATGGGGCCTCAGTCAGGCCAACAGTCACTGTCCCAAAGCAGCTTTGCCCACAGTACCGTGCTGTCGTCCTAGGAATCACTATCCTTGGACTCAGTAGCTCCCCAGGCATCGCTCTGCCCCTTGCAGCATGCTTTCACTGGCATTCTCTCGGATTTTTCTCCCTGCCATCCTAGGAGATGGGCATTATTACTCTCACGCACCAGATGGGGGTCAGGTTTAGAGAGACGAGCTCACAGCTAAGTCATAGTGTAATCACTACTCTAGTTTCAAATCAGGCAGAGCTGTGATTTGAAACTAGAGTTGTGTTCTTAATTGCTTCACGCACCGCCCCAGTCAGAGCCACTCCATTCCCAAAGCCGCTGCCGACCAGACTCTGCTGAAATCACCCGCCTAGCAACTCAGCAGTCAGTACAGTGGAGTAAAACTCAGCATGGTTGTGCTGTTGGACCTGGGTTCAAATACAAGCTCAGCCACTATGACCCCGTTTGGAAGTAACAACTATAAATAGTAAGTGACTTTGGGCAAGTGACCCTGTCATTCTGAGCCCCATCTTCCCCTCTGTGAAATGGGGCTATTGAGAGGACTGCCTTAGGGAACTGTCATGAGTAATGGTTGAGGGAGGGCAGGATGGAGGGACTTTTCCACTTCTAACTTCATTTATTGTGCTTGTGGCTGCATGTTGAGTGTCACTAATGTAATCTGGCCCCTGGCCTCGGAGAGGGGAGACTCGTGTGCATAGGGGGATGAGTCAGAGAACCCAAAACAGGAATTAATTTGGCCAAGGGAGGCTTTACCCAGAAGAGAGAGTGCAAACAAGGCTGTGAGGGGGGTGCGCCTGCTGGCTGGGCCGCCCCTGGACACCTGGCTGCCCTCACACCTGCAGAGTGCCAGGTTAACAAGGACTTTCACACCCTTTATCTCGTTGGATCCTCCTAATAATGCTGAGAGCTAAGATGGCGCTTTAGCAGCTTACAGCTGTGGGAACTGAGGCAGCAGGGATTCAGTCAGGGTCTCAGACCGGCAGGCAGCTTCCCACCTGACTGCAGACCAGTGTGCTTGGTTCCTCTCCCGCAGTAAAATGAGCCCAGGGCACCGCGCTGCTCCTGAGCAGCCTGACAGACCTGGGTGCCTCCCTCTGTTTTCTGGATGAAGAGACCAGGTCATTCACATCTCCCCTGAGCCCCACGGTGGACAGGCCCACTTACCTTTGAAGGGGAAGGCGCCCAGTTTCTGCAGATTCTCCTCCAGTTTCCCATAGTCCACCTCCGAGGTGGCAGTGAAGGGGGTGGTCAGAGGGGGATAGATGCCCGCGATGTCCACCTTCCTCCCCTCCCCTGAGGCCCGGCCCCCCACATTCCTAGACAAGCCCCTGCTCAACCCCTGCCTCACAGAGGACCACACTCGGGGACCCAGCATCTCCACAGGAAGCCTGAGGCTCAGCTAGTCTCTGCCCTAAGGGAGGCTGAGTTTGGACCCCTTCCTACCCCTGTTAATGATCAATGTATCTAGTTAAAAATTTGCTGCCCCGACTTGTCAGTCCTGGGGGCAGGCTCCGCTGGGTGTCCCCAGGGTCGAAGGCTAGGCCTATAGGTCCGCGGGTGGGGGGGTTGTTGTCCTTTTTCTGGGAAGCACCTGGAGAAATGCCACAACCCAATGTCCCTCGCCTGATGGAGGACTGGTTCCTGGGGTCCCGACACTAAAGGGTGTTTCTAGTGGGGCCTGAGTCCTCCTCCCACAATTTCCAGCTCAAAGCCAGGAGCCCCACCAGCTTTTGCTTAGCAGTTCCGTGTAGGTCGGAGTAGCCGATTGGCTGAGCCCTGTGGGAGGCGTGGCAGATCTGGGTGATCCACAACCCCTTGGCTGCCCCACTTCCCAACCAGACTCCTCCTGTTAAGGCTGCCACGTGACAGGCCTGTGCGGGCCACACACAGCACCACGGGACAGCGGTCACAGGAGGGCTGGTCCAGGACGAGTGCATGGTGAAGCTGATCCATGCTGGGACTTGGGAAGAGGGGTGACAGGGCGAAAGCCAGCAGGGCTGGCTCAGGGGACGTGGGGGGGGGGGACGGGGGGAGGGGATGAGGCTAGAGTTAAGACAGCTCCGCTTCCCCAGCCCATTCTTGCATTCCTAAACATATCAGATATGTTACAAACATATAGATAGAAACAAACATCACACATAGCAAAAGGACATTTTATTCCTGGGTCTTCTGCAGAGGAATGGCTCAGGTCCGGGGGCCATTCAGGCGTTTACTGGGCTGGCACAGGCTGGGGGGGTCTCCGGCCCACTCTCAGCAGCCCCCTCCAGCCCGTTCTGCTCTGACCCCGGCTCAGGGTGTTCCAGAGCATTCCGGGTGTCGGCTTGCCACAGCTTCACCAGATCCGTGGGAGTCTTTCCTGCCTGGGGGGCCAAGAGGAGATCTGGTCACTGTTTAGAGTCTGTACCCGGAGGTGCCCTCATCTCACCAGTGGTTCCCAGAAGGGAGCAGTTGGCAGTGCCTCATCACAACTGGGGGTGGCGGTGGTAGTAGGTGGGGAGTGGGTACTACTCCATCTTGATAGCGGTCAGGGATGCTGCTTAAACATCCTGCAGTGCACTGGGCAGCTGAGCCCCCAATTTCAATAATGCCTTGTTCTCCCCTCCCCCATCTTCCTGGCTTTCCCATATCCCCTTAGCTTTCTTGATGGGGGGGCGGGCATTCTCCTCCATTCTGTGATTGCTCTAATCCCAAAGAAGAGCTTGGACTAGGGGACATGGGGTGCTAAGAGCATGCAAGAACCATCAGGAACCAACATGGTGTGCCAGGAACGGGCATGCCAACCAGGGGTGTAGGTTCTTCACCTCTGACCCTCCATGATTTGGGTCTCACTGGGGGGGATATTAGGACCCCCTTTGGTCTATTGGGGGGCCTTTGGGAAGTCCCCTAGCTGCCCTCCAGGCTGTTTCTCTGCACCTGTCTTCTGGAGCTAGACCAGCATAGAGAGACTTGGGAAGCTGGCTGGGCCTGCAGTCCCCAGGGTCCCAGAGAGACTCCCGCGGTGAGAGCTCCAAGCGCAGGCGGGCTGAGTCTGCCTCGGCTGTTTCCTCTGACAGCCCAGCACAGAGCCTGGGTGTGCCGTGCACACTGATCACTGAATCAGGAAAGGAGTGAACTTACCAGGTTCTTGGTCATCATGTCGGCCCCATGCAGGAGCAGCAGTTTGATGATTTTGTAGCGGTTGAGCCTCACGGCGTCATGCAGGGCACTGTCCCCTTCCTAGAGCCAGGGTGACACTCAGCATATGGGCATGTGGGAGCCCGCAGGCTGCCTGCACCCTGTGGTGGGGCTGGGCAGGAGAGAACCAGACACTCACTCTGTCTTTGGCATTGATGTCCTGGCCCAGGGACAGGAAGTGCTCCACGATCTCCACGTGCCCTGTCCGCACTGCCACGTGCAGGGGGGTGCTCAGCAACTAAGTAGGGAGGAAGCAGGAACTATTGGCTGAAGGGGCCTGGCCTGTGTTGCTTTGGGAAGGGGGTTGTCTTGCTCATACCCCCAGTCGTTGTGCCAGGGCCTGAGCCCTGGAGGGGCAGGGAATGCTACAGTTCTCACCACCCTACCCAATGGTCTAGCTCTGAAGCATTACATACCACCTTCTCTGGGAAACCTCCCATGATTCCTCTCTTACTCAGCTATGAGTAACAGCTCACTCCTCTGCCCTCCTTTTAGTAATTATAATAGATGTCATTTATTGAGAGATGATTATGTGATGGGCATGGCAAAAGCTTATCAAACATTATACATGTTTAACAAATAATTAATTTACATTCAGTTTTCCATCTACACAAGAACTCTGCAAGACATATTACAGATGAGCAACAGGCTCAGAGGCTATCACTCACTCAAGGTCACATACAAAGAATGAATTTTAAAAAGGTGGATGAATAAATGAATGAATGGATGGATGGATGGATGGATGGATGGATGGATGGATAAGTGGATAGACAGAAGGATGACGAAGGATTGCATGGCTGAACAAATCCTATATCCTTTGGGTGGTCCCAGAGTCTCTCTTCTCCCTCCCTCTCCTCTGCTCTTCCTGATCCCATCCCCAGATGATGGTTTCCAAGGGCCTTCATTTGATGGAAATGATCCATCCCTGAGCTCTGCAGCCACTCTGGGAACCGGATTGTTCACTGCTTTTCTGCCCTTTGCTTCCCGCTCCCTGCCCACAGCCACCCCAATATCTATGAGTATTATTGCCTCACCTTATCTCTCATATTGGTGTCTGCTCCTCGGCTTTGCAGGAGTTTCACCACCTCCAAGTGGCCCCCACGGCAGGCCCAATGCATGGCTGTGCAGTCCAGCTAGAAGGGAAGGATGGGACCTAATTGCAGAGCTTCAGAGAAGAAAATGCCCTGGGGGAAAGGGATCCAGCCAAAAGGGCAGGGAGATATCCAGGAGAAGGGTACAGGGAAGGGATGGGGCACTCGGGTGCCTCGGCAGTGGATCAAGCAGAACATAAGAACCCTTGGGACCCATCTAGTCCAAGAGAGATTTGCATAGGATGAGATGGAGCCTGCCCAAGGTCATACAACCCCCTGAAGGTGGGGCCTGGCCCCTGAGGCAGGCTGTCTGTGTCCCAGGTTGGCATACTGAGAGGGAGTCTGGGCCCACCTCCTGCCTCCCACCCAATACCTGCCCTCTTGCTCACCCGATCCTGAAAGTCCACAGTGGCCCCGCTCTCCAGCAGCTTCTCCAAGATCTCCATGTGGCCCTCCAGGGAAGCTCGGTGAAGTGCTGTCCTGCGGAACTGTCCCCACAGAGGCTGTCAGGCCCTGACCTCTGGCCCAGGCCTGAGCCCTTCTCCCTCACAAGCTGAGGCTGAGGGCTTACCCCAGCTTGATTCTGACCCTTGTGTTGGGTTCTCATATCTTCCATGTTTGCTAGCTCCTCATGCTCTGTCCAGACTCCCTCCTATGGCCCGCAGACTCCGTCCTTCTCACTGCCCCAAGTGCATCAAGCCAGGCCTTTGCATGGGCTCTTCCCCGTGCCAACGTGCTTGTTCTGCCCTCCCTGTCTTGAGTGCCTAATGAATTCTTGCTATTCCTTCAAGATGTAGCTCAAGTACCATCATCTTCTTGAAACCTCTAGGCCAGAACTGTCCAGGGGCCCAGAAACTCTCCTGCATGAGAGAGTGTTTGAAGGCCAGCTGAGGCTTACTCGGCTCTGTTTCCCCGGAGTGCCTAGCCCAGGGCCAGGATGGGCAGGTGCACCTGATCACTGAGTCAAGGAAAGGATGAACTTCCTCCTGTCCCAATGCAGTTGGCTTTCTGCTTTGGTCTCTGAAACATCTACTCTCAACCCTCACCTTTTTCTTTTTTGTACTCCCAGTACCTGAGGGAGGAGATGCTCTGAGGGAGGAGGTGCTCAGATAGAACAAGAGGATTAAGACTCTGGAGTCTACAGAATAGAAAGAACATGTAGTCTAAGCCTGTAATAATGCGGGTTTGTTAACTTGCTTAAAGTAAGAAAGAGGCTGTTTCAAGGAACCAAACAACAACAAAAGTATGGTAGGTGGTGGAAACATTTTGAAAATAGTGCTGATGGTTGCACAGCATTATAAATGCAATCTATGCTGCTGGATTGTACACTTAAAATGGCTAAACTGGCATAGCCCATGTTATATATATTTTATCACAATAAAATAAAACAATTAAAAGAAGTATGATATGCAATACAAAAATATATCCTTGCATGAGTTTTAGAATTTCTTCATTCATTCACTAAATACTTATCCAAGCACTGTTATTCCATTTGATCCCCATAATGTGCTCTGAGGGAAGCAGGCTGTTTTACAGAGGCGGAAACTGAGGTATGGAGTGGCAAGGGGCCTAATGGCAGGTCACACCGCTAGGGAAAGGCATTCTTTTTATTTGATTCTATTCCTTCCCTAAAGAACCACGTGACATCTGGTACTCTGGATGGGGTTTGAAAAAGGGCCTACGAATTTAAATAAATTCCCATGTGAGAAGGACCATCCCAAGTCTTCTGAGGACACCCCTCCCAAAGGACACCCAATGCCTGTTCTCAAATAGACCCACAAGTGGGAGGGGTGGGGTGGCCCCTCTGAAAGGGAGGCAGGCACAGGTGAAGGGGTCAGCGAGAGCATCACCTGATCACAGGTGTCTGGGGAGCCCCCATCGGCCAGAAACTTCTCAATGATCTTCATTTTCCCTTCCACGGCAGCTTTCAGGAATGTCTCCTCCTCCACAGGGCCAGTCTGGAGGGCGGAAATGCCATCACCCAGGGCCGCCCCACAGTGATCCTGGCCCTCCCAGGCTCCCCTGCCCACACAGGTGTCCTCCCAGGAGCTTACGATCTCCTCAGGCTCTGGAGGTGGCTCCTGGGCAACCAGGGCAGCCCGCTGCTTCTGCTTCCGTTTTTTCCGCAGCTCGATGAGGTTCTGGATCCCACCCACCTCGATGATCTCCCGTCGCAGGTCTAAGGATGTCTTGCGCACACGCTCCTGGCCCTGCGTGAGGATGGTCTGTCAACCCCAGGCCGGGAGCAGGGGGACCCCTGTGCTAAGCTGGAGGGGGAGGGTAGGGAGAGCTTTCAAGAGGGAAAGAACCCAAGTCGAACTCTCCTTCCCAGGAGTAAAAAGCAAATGAGACCCAGACAGGTGGTGCAGGGCAGCGGGCAAGGGAGGCTTGAGGGAGCTGCCCGAAGGCTTCCCTTGGGGGTGGGGAGCTGATGAGGAGGGACTCTCAGAGGCAATTTGTAGCCCAGGCCCTCCGAACAGAGTCCGAACCCTCAGCTTCCCGTGCAATTCCACTCGTGTGTGGCCATAAAAGTAATAGATGACTAATATTAAAAATGTGCCCAGCGTGTGTGGCTCAGTTGGTTGAGCATCTTCTCATGGATCAAGAGGTCCCAGGTTCAATTCCCCGTCAGAGCACAAGCCAGGCTTACAGGCTTGATCCCCAACAGGGGGTGTGCAGGAGGCAGTTGATCGATGTTTCTCTCTCATTGATGTTTCTCTCTCTTCCTCTCTCCCTTCCTCTCTCTAATAATCAATCAAAACATTTATAAAAATAAAAGTAATACAGAAACCTAAAAGTCTTGAGGAGAAAGCCCTTCTCTCCCAGAGGTAACCTCCCGTGGCTCAGTTAATGCCCTTTCTTTTCAGACATGCCTCCAATGGGGTCATCCCCCACACAGTGGTCTGGAAACTGGGTTTCTCTCATCAGCAAGGAGATCTCTCCTGTCAGCACACACAGCCTCCCTCAACCCCTTACTGCCTGAATGGTGCCTGTCATATGGCTCTCCCTTCTCTGGGCTCCTCTGGGGTCTGTACATGTGCAGATTTTGAGTCAGCAGGTCCAGGGTGGGTGTTGACCCGCATGCTGCATTGCTAATATGCTTCCAGGGGGTTCGAGGACCCAGGAGCAGCAAGGCCATACTGCCTGGCTTGTCTCCTGAGCACAGACACTGGCTTCTCCTCCCACTTACCTTAACCTTTTGCAGGGCCAGATTCGCAGCCCCGTGGTGCTTCTCATCCTCCAGCACCAGCATGTCCATGGGCAGCTTCTGGTGGGCGGTTGCTCGGAGTTTCTGATAAGTCAAGGATAAGACCTGCTCCAGGGCCTGTCTGCAGGGCCCGTGAGGAGTTGGCCTCTCCCCTAAGCACTCCAAGGACATGCTCCAAAGACCTACTCCTATGTGGACTCAGGCCCTTCCTTTGCCCACCCCTGACTGGTCCTGGAGGTCCCTGGCAAGACAGCAGGGCTCCTGGAGAAACCCATCCAAAAAAGGGGGCCAGTTTCAGTTCCCCACCTCAACCCCAAACTCAAACCCAACCCCAAGTCCAGCCCTGACTCCTGCCCAATGATGGTCCTGAGTCCACAGCCAAATAAAATTAAAAGCTATTGAAATGAATTTTCATGAGACTAAATACTAGTTGTACCGGTTAATAATGTGGATTTTTTTCAATAGATGGGGTTACACATATATTGATGCATATATGCATTGATATGTATGCTATTGTGTTGTATTGACTACAAGCTTCAAAACTTCATATGTCAAATTTTCTGAAGGTGTTAACATCATAGATATTTTTATGCTTAAAAATATATGTTGAATTTCATGCCAAAAAAAAAGAAGCATTTGCGGGAAGTTTTAATTCGTTACTTTATTTTGAAGAAAAGTGCTGCTGAAAGTTACCGTTTACTTCGGGAAGCTTATGGTGAACATGCTCCATCTCAAGATACTTGTGAACGCTGGTTTAAACGCTTTAAAAGTGATGATTTGGATGTGAAAGAAAAAGAACGTCCAGGTCAACCGAAAAAGTTTGAAGACCAACAATTACAAGCATTATTGGATGAAGATGCAAGTCAGACTCAAAAACAACTTGCAGAAAAATTAAATGTTGCTCAGCAAATAATTTCCAATCATTTACAAGCAATGGGAAAGATTTTAAAGGAAGGATTTATTGAAAAAAAATCTGCATTATTAACTAGTACACCTAGTATATTAACTTTTTCAAGCACTGAGATGATTTTTTAAACTTTTTTATGCCATAAAAATTTACTTTGATGAAACAATGTGATGAGAGATGAGAGTTATATTTTAAATAGCTTACTTGGCAATATAAAAAAAAATTTGCAAATCTATGTCAGATACCAACTTTTTCCCCTCAGATTTTACTGAACCATGAAATCCTAAAGCATAGAAACTGTTGCTTTCAGGGAACCTAGAGATGACAGCCAAAGTCCACAGCTTTCGGCTTGAAGTGGACTCTAGTAACCTTATTCTCATCGTAAAAATACAGGTGAAACGCCTTCCCAGTCTCCTCTCCATTTGTAGCTCTGACCTACCTGCCTGGGCTACTCCCTCCTTCTCTCTTAAAGGAAAGCATTCTTTGTGAAGAGCTGCCCCCCCCCCCCCCCGCGCCGCCATCACCCCCCATCTCTAAAGTTCCAGCGCACCGGGAACATTTGCCCAGGGGGGAGGGTGCTGGCCGAGATGGCAGCTTGGGAGGAATGGCCACCCTTACAAAGCTCTCAGCTGACGTTTTATCATTTCCCATTGAGTCCTGGTGTTACACTTCCCAGGTCTTTATTTTGGAGGTCCTGTTCTCCACTGGCTTCTCCCTTCCCTGTCAGACTTGTGTGGTTTGACGTATCCCCAGTGCTGGCCTCCCCTGAAACACTGCCTCCTCTCAGGGCAAGGGATGGCCTCGGGCTACAGCTACTCCTGCATATGCGACTCTGGCTGGGATCCACATGGAGCAGCCAGAGTGTGGGCTTGGATCCTAATCACCTGGGTATCCCCTGCACCTGCGCCTACCACATGGTAGGTGCTCAGTGAATCTGGTAACCTTTTTTTCTGCCCAGGGCTATTTTGACACTTATGGCATCATTCGTGGGCCATACAAAATTATCTACTTAAAAATTAGCCTGCTCTATTTGGTCAAACATTTAATTAACTCATCCCTAATGCCTTGGCAGAGCCAGACCAAATGATTTCATGGGCTGTATATGGCCCGTGGGCCAGACATTCCCATTCCTGGTTTAGAGAATAAATGAATGAACGAATGAATGGATGGTTGCAGATGGACTCAGCATCTCTGTCCACCCCTCAGCCCTCAGTGATGACCTACCCAGTAAGCGTCCCACAACAGAGCCTCATTCCCTGGGTTGGTCTCCAGGGCCTCTCCCCCCTCCCACCCCAAGAAGGGGGCACAGACTGGTCAGAGGTTCTGGTGGGAGCAACTGGGGACTCTAATGTTCACCCATGTCTTACCCAGACTCCATGGCCCCTAGCTTCAGATTAATCTTTGGGGGCTGGCATGCAGCAGGCATTCAATAAATGCTATTGCATTGGATGCTAGTGGGTGAAGCACAACAAAACTTCCACTTTACTTCATAGATGGCTGTGCAGATTGAATGGGAGAATGCCTCTATGATACTTAGCATAGTAGCCGGCACTTGCTAAGCTGCTACACTCCATGGGAAGGCTGGCTCTGCGGACACCCAGTGTCCTGAGAGCTCTCCTGCTCTGTATTTGCTGTATGAATGAATGGATGAAGACTGCTCCATGTCCCTTTGATTAAGGCCTCTGCATCCAGCATTCTAAAAATGGCACAGTGGCATGATTCACCTACCTGGCACTGATGCACATTTCTCCCTCCTTGGGGCAATGAGAAATGGCATTACTGGACTTCCAGGGATGCCCAGGCCAAGACTCAGCAGGCTCGGTCCAAACTCTTCACTTACCAGCCTGCTTTCCCCTCCTAGTCCTCGTCTCTTCTTCCACGAGTGTCCTGATCCTTCCCTCATCCTCACCCCATTCGGCACTCCTCTTGTTTTGAATGGAGTCTACCTCTACGCTGATTTGTCTTCTCCCTCCCATTCCTGTTAGGGTCAGTCTTTCCTCCTCCAAGTCCTCCTTAGGGCTTTCAGAGTTACCTTCCTAAAATAGGTCAGATGGCACCACCCTCTCTCACTCAACAACATTCAGTGGCTCCCCATTGCCCACCGAGTAAGTATCTTTCACGTGTCCCTCTCTGGTTTTTGTCCTGCTTCCCTTCCAAGCCTTAGCCCCTGCTACCAGAATTTCTAATAACAGTCATGCTTTCACTTATCTAAACTTTAATGCCTGTCTTTTTCTCAGCCTGGAATACCCTGGTCTCCACTCACCATTCAAATGCCATCCTGTCCACAGAGAAGTCCTCGAGGGCCCACTCATCCACCCTTTGTGCTCCTTCACTTCTTTCTGATTTAACACCTGTTCCACCACTCCCTCACTCCGCTTTGTTTCTTAGTAGACTATGCCCCTGACCTATTGGCTAAAAGGAATGCAGGTTGGTAAAAAGGAGGCAGGACTGGCCTTACAGGTCCTCTGAGTCCTCACAGCACTTTGCACTTGGCAGAGCGGACTCTAGGCCACGCATTAGTTTAAATAAAATGAAAAGCAGGACAAGCTGGCACGCTCCTCCCCCCATTTCTTTATTCCAGAGAAAATGCAACTGCCCAGAGCCCCACGCTCCCACGGCCTCTCCAGGTGTGGCTGGCGGTCCCGGAGAAACCCATGCTTCCTTTCGCCCTCGGCTCCGTCTTTATTCTTCTTCGGTGACTAACCCTGGAGCTCCTCCTGTTAGTCTCCCATCCAGAAACTGGAGGATCTCAGGGACCCACATTCCCACATTCCCAGGCAGCTCCCAGCTGTCTCATTCTGTGCAGCTCGGCTTATCTCAAAGCCCAGGTACATGGGCAGGGTCTCGGGGAGCCCAGCTTGGCTCACTCACCCCACTGTCCCTCAGTTCTTAGGGCTGATGCCTCAAGTCTCCCACCACCAGCCCTCTCCACCAGGACACCCTGTGGCTGGAATGGAGCCCTAGGGACACCTGTCCTCCTTCCACCACAGGCGTGGCAGCCAGCCTCTTCCTTCCCTTGACAGCAGAGCTGGATCTCCTCAGAACCCCCCTGGGCACCCACACCTCTGCCCATACCTCATTCTCCTCCTCCTGTACCAGCCGCTCCTCAATAAGCGCGGTGGCGCTCTGTAGCGCCTCGGAGCCCGCCATGGTGCTGTCCATACCCGCTTCTGCAGGCCAAAGAGCCACAGGGGCTTTATAGACCAGGCACCTACCCCCGCCCTGCTGGGTGCCTTTGCCATGAGCTCACCGGCTCAATTCTCCACCTGCCCTCCCGCCCCCCAACTCCCTGTCACCTTCACCCCGGGTAGCCAGAGACAGCAGGGGGAGGCAAAGACAGTTGCCCCCCGCATCCCCTGGCCTATTAGAGCCAGAGGGCACAGCACCCTAAGAGCAGGGCTGCAAGAAGGAGCCTGTCCAGCTTTTGCCGTGAGTGCTTAGGCCCAGCTGGTCCTTATCCAGGGCAGCTGGGCTGCAGGAAGGACCCACTGGCTGCCTCTAGCCCTGATGGCAGTGCCACCTGCTGGACGCCTGAAAACTGCCCAGCCAGGGTTAATCAGGGAGCCTGAAAGCCAAAGTGGGGGCCTAAGACAGTCCCGTGTCCTTGGCTGTCCTGTATACAGGCCCTGCTGGCTCTGGAAAGGGGCAGGTGCTCCACCCCAGCTAAAGTGCCCGGTGGCTGGTGGGGGTCAGGGCGGCTGCCTCCCGCTTTGTACACATTCATGCAGGCCTCTGCCTCTCTGGGGTCCCACAGCGCCCCCTGGCAGAGCATCCCTGCATTTGGCTTTATGTCCATTAGTTCCTGATCTATTTCAGGGGCCTCTGCAGGAGGTATAGGGTCTTCCTTCAATGGTAGTCTCAGGAAGCCAGTGGAAGGGGCCAAGCTCAGATGACGACACCAGCTCAGACTGATCGTTCTTTTCTCCTGTTTTCCTGTCAGGCCTCCCTGACTGGGGACAGCCATGCTCACTGAGAAAGAAAAATACGCCCAACTGGAGAAGAAGCAAGCCTGTACCTGCTCAGCCCCACGTGTAACTGCCAGTGAAGCATGGACACCACAGCTCTGCGGTTCTGTAACATTCGCGCAGCCTGTCTTTAGCTAGACCCCTTACCCAAGATGGCCTCTCTGCTTACATACACGTCCCCCAGGGAAGCACGGGACAGCTCCCTTTCCTCTCTGGTCCCCTTGCTGGCAAGCCAACACATGCTCCACGTTTGTCAGAAGTTGCTTTAACATCAGCAAGTGAGCAGTGTCTCCAGGATCTGCATACACCTTAGTCCTGGGGGTCTGGTTCAGGGGCTGGAGCCAGAAGCCAGCACCCTCCTGCCGCAGAACAGACAGCAGGTAACTAACACCACCTTCCTGAGATGCTGCCTTCTTCACATCTGTTAGCCCATTTACCCCTCCCAGCAACTGAGGGAGGATACAGGGCAGGTGGTATCACATCCACTTAAAAGACAAGCAAAGCGGATTCAGAGGTTAAGTGGCTTTTCCTGAAGACCCCTAAGAACATAGGGCCCAGACACTAGTGTTCAAAGCTTGCTCCATTGTACTCTCTGCTGCACCCAGAGCAGCTGGGAGGCCGGGCATCCACCTACACCCACACCAGAACCAGTTCCCAGGCTCCACAGAGTTGCAGGGGAACCCAAAGTCATAGCCAGGCAAGAGAGAAGGAAGGAGCAAAAGGTTTTATTGATAAATATGTAGATATGTCTGTACACAGGGACCTGCTGTGGGGCCATGACTGGCTGCAGGCACCCCACCGTTTGGGTTACAGCCAGGAGATGGCCCTGTGCAGATCCCTGCCACAGTAGCCCAGCTGTCCGCCAACCGCCTCATCTCTGCCAATTGTGCTGGGGACAGGAAAGGCAAAGGTTGGTCTCAGGCTCCCAGCTCCTGGGGCTCATGAGCAGTCCCTTCCCCTCCAGGGCACTGGCACTGTGCCCCGGGCAGAGTTAGGGGGTAGGAGTAGGGGAGGGAGACAGCAGCTGCTTCAGACCCTGAGCAGAAAACTGAGTGAGCACAGCTGGAAGCACCAGATGACAGATCTGGGCTTCAGGGCCTCCAGCTGGCCCTCATGGCTCGAAACTGCTGTGGGAGACAGGCAGGGTGGAGGGCCCCAGTTTTCCTTTTCTCTGACAAGGTTGGCAAGGCCTAGGTGGCAGCACTGCTTCCTGGGTGCTGGGCACTGGTGGCCCATGGTGGCTCTGGGAGGCAGGGTCCCTTTTCAGCTCGCCCAGCAGCCAAATAGCAGGGAGGCACCCCTGAAGAAAACATCAGCACTCAAAGTCAGCAGCAGGGAGGGGGACTGGTGCTCCAGCCTGGGGGCCTCTCAGCCCCACAGGGGCCCTCCCTGGTCTCTCCGCCCAGGGGTCCGTAGGCTCCTCAGTCCTGGGGTGGTGGGGGCTGGTTGATGATGACCTGGATGACAAAATCTTTCTGGATCTTGGTTTCCTGGAGCCGCGTGCGGTCTGTGAGCAGCTTCCCAGAGAAGAACCATCGCTGCCAGGACGGCTCGATGCCCTCCTGGGCGTGCAGCTGCCTCTTGAGCTGCCCCACCGTGTCGGGCAGGCTAGCGCTGAGCCTCACGTCCTTGCCCGTGGAGAGGCGCACCTTCAGCGGGAACTCACGACGGACGCTGGGTGTGGGCTCTGGTGGCTCCACACTCTCCTCTTCAGTGTGTTCCAGCAGCAGGTTCACAGGTGGCGACAGGCAGTAGATGGGCAGCTGGTAGCGATTGCCCAGCTCATCGTAGCATTCACAGAGAGTGCCTGTGGGAAAGACGGGGCTATCAGAGTTAGCTTGGGGGCTGAATTATATCCCTACAAAAAATCCGTATGTTGAAGTTCTAAACCCAATGTCACTGTACTGGAAACAGGGGCCTACATGAGAGTAATTAAAGTGAAATGAGATCATTTGGGTGGGATCCTGATCTGGCAGAATTAGTGTCATTATAAGAGACACAAGAATGCTCCCTCCCTCTCTCTACCATGGAAGGGCAATGCAAGCAGGCGGCCGCCTACCAACCAGTTGCCTAAAACTGATTCCAGCTGGCACCTTGGTGTTGAGCTTCTCAGCCTCAAGAACTGTGAGAAATAAATTTGTTGTTTAATAAGCCATTCAGTCTGTGGTTTTTTGTTATAGCAGCCCAAGCAGACTAATACACCTGTCATGGCCACCCACAGTCCCAAAGCCACCTTCAGTCATGTGTCCCTGGGTGAGCTTGGAGGAGCTCCAGGTAGAGTCAGGAAGACATGGGCTGGCATTCTGTCTCTACCAGATACTGGTTTGTACAACCCTGACAAATTATTTAGTTTTCCATTTGTTTATTCAACAACATTGCTGAGCATCTGTGCTGGGTGCTGGGTTTATAAGAATGAATGAAACGGCACAGGCCCTCTTCATGTCTTGAGTTAGGGGGTGGGGGGATGTTATACCTAATGAGCCTCAATTTCCTTCTTGTACAATGTACTGTATGTAGAAATATATTTACTGTGCCCTGAGCACCTACTCAGTGCTAGGACTAGACTAAATGATGTTAGGGTAGCTCCTTGAATCCTAACAACCGGCCTATGAAGTAGATATCCCCACTTAAAGTCACTGAGGCTTTAAATATGAAAAGCTCCTAGCTCAAGGTCACAAAGCAGGGGAGCACTCATGTTAAACCTAGATCTAAGACTCTACAGAGTCCTACCGTTATCCCCTCTTTACAGTCCCACAGGCTGTTAGAAATATAAATGAGATAATGCAGAAGCTTCTAGTTCAGTGCTCAGCACCTAAGTACCCAACAGAAGGTTGGTCCCTTAGATGTTTTGGGATCTCAAAACACCTGAGTAACCCTTAGCCTGCTCTCATCACACTGCTTTGAGGTTTGCTGGTGCCTTCCCACTTCCTCACTAGGCAAACAGGACTGTGTCTCATTTTTCTTTGTGTCCTCACTCCTGGTCCTACTCATAGGACTGCTGAATGAACAAATGGATAGCCACACCAGCTTGCATAGCAATTCCTAGTGTGACTGACCACAGACTCTCCTCCACCATAAAGAGCAGTGATGGCCCCGCCTTCAGCGCGGACCAAGCCCGGACCCTGCCGCTCACCATGTGGCAGGGTGATGCTGGCTCCATCCAGGATGGCCTGAGCCAGCTCATGGTCGTTGGCTTCAGCCGCATAGGCGGCAGCCTTGAGGGCGTCCCAGATCTCCTTGCGGCCCTCGAAGGCAGGTGCTGTGTCCCAGAACTCATCCCGCTTGCTCCGCAGCTGCCCATCCGTCATGGGGTAGTCGCTCTTCCACTTCAGCCGCTCCTTCTTCAGGGGCTCATTGCGTCCTAGGCAGGACAGAGAGGAAGGCTCAGCAGCTCTAAAGCCAGGGCTGGCCAGCACCCTCATCCCCAGGCCAGGACCAGGACCCATTGCCCAGCTCACCCTACCCCATTGCAAAGGCTCCTAAGTATTTAATCTTTGGACCTATCCTTGGAATCAGGGAAGAGTCTGGAAACTGCACACACCCAACCTGGGGATGTAAAGTACTTCTATCAGCAAGCATATACTGTTCTTGTTATTACTGCTGGCGTATAACTGATTATAAAGTAGTACATGTTCAGTATTTTTTTAAATCTAGAAAGAATACAGATGTGTAAAGATAATAACTGCCACCATTTATGGGGCCAGCTTTTGCCAGACCAAAGGTTAGGCACTTTAGACCATCGTTGCCAGCCGATGGTCTGCAGACCACTGTGGTCTGTGAGGTACGAAAGGTTGGTGACTGCTGCTTTAGACCCATTATTCACTTGATCCTCAAAATAACCCAGTGGTGAGGAAACTAACACCCAAAGAGGTTGTTGTTTGTCTAAGGCCATGCAGGTACCAATTTAACACAAGACTTTCTGACTCCAAGGCAAGGCCTATTCCATTATGCCATTGCAGAAAAAGATTCCTCAAGAATTCCACCATTCAGAAATGATCACTTTTGAGAGGACCAAGATGGCGGCATGAGGTATATACCTAAATGCACAGCCTCCCACATCTACATTATAAAAATACAACTATAAAGATAAACGGCCATCCTCCAGAACCATGGGAGGGGAAACTTTACAACTAGAAGGCAAGAGAAGGAGTGCTTTGAGACTGAGTAGAAGTTCCTGGTGCCAAAACTGAGAGGTAGGACACGCGCCAAACGGAGGCAGCATGGGTGAAAGGGGGCAGCGGCAGCACCTAGGTCCGTGGCATGGAAGGAGATTATAAACTCCGGGGTTGCACTGAATGCGATGCGGGTGGTTGGGCAACCGGGTGGAAGACAAGTGGCGTGGCGTTCTAGCAGAGCTGTTCACAGTGATCACTGACGCGGAGACTCAGGGGCACGAAGACATCAGGGCTTGGAGGCGCCAAATCTGGGAGAAGCCGAGGAGTCGGTGGAGGACCAGCCATCGCGGGTTGCTCCGCCCTGATGATTCTGAGACCCCGCCCCACCCAATTTACAATCCTGCCCAAGCTGTGCGCCTGCCTGCCTGCAGCATAACCTAAGGGACTGCAGCTGGGACAGAACTCCAAAAGTTCCAAACCCCAAACAACAAGGAGAAAGGCCTGGATGTCATTTCCTCCCAGTGATACCTCCCAGTGATAACTAAAACAAGATTATGCACCCAGCCTTCAAAGGCACACAACAAGAGTGTCCACCCCAGGTGATTGGGAGGCTGAATCACTGAACCCTATAGGACACCTAGCACAGAAAGCCACTCTATCAATGCAGGGAAGCAGCCAAAATGCGGAGACAAAGAAACAGGTCACAAATGACAGAAATGGAGGAAAGCAAACTACTGGATATAGAGTTCAGAACTACGGTTTTAAGGTTTTTCAAGAATTTTCTAGAATCCGCTGATAAACTTAGTAATATTATACAGAGATCCAACAGCAGACTAGAGGCTTGCAATAATCAAGTCAAAGATTTGAAACATGAAAAAGCAAAAAACACCCAACTGGAAGAGAAAAAAGAAAAAAGAATCCAGAATTGTGAAAATAGCGTAAGGAGCATCTGGGACAACTTTAAGCATACCAACATCAGAATTATAGGGGTGCCAGAAGAAGAGAGAGAGCAAGAGATTGAAAACCTATTAGAAGAAATAATGACAGAAAACTTCCCCTACCTGAAAGAAATAGACTTACAAGTCCAGGAAGCACAGAGGATCCCAAAAAAAAGGAATCCAAGGAGGGCCACACCAAGACACATCATAATTAAAATGCCAAGGGCAAAAGACAAAAAGAGAATCTTAAAAGCAGCCAAAGAAAAACAGTTAGTTACCTACAAGGGAGTACCCATACAACTGTCAGCTGATTTCTCAATAGAAACCATGCAGGCCAGAAGGGAGTGGCAAGAAATATTCAAAATGATCAACAGCAAGAACCTACAACCAAGATTACTCTACCCAGCAAGGCTATCATGTAAAATTAATGGTCAGATAAAGAGCTTCACAGACAAGAAAAAGCTAAAGGAGTACATCACTACCAAACCAGGATTATTTGAAATGCTGAAGGGCATTCTTTAAGAAGAGGAAGAAGAAGAAAAAGGTAAAAATAAAAAGTATGAACAACAAAGGGACAAAAATACATATCTATCAAAAAGTGAATATAACAAGTCAATAGAAATATCTGATGAACAGAATAAACTAGTGAATAGAATATACGTAAGGGCATAGAAAGGGAATGGACTGACAATTCTCAGGGGGAAGGGGGAGTGAGGGCTATGGGAAGAGACTGGACAAAAATCTTACATCTATGGATGAAGACAGTGGTTGGGGTAAGGGCACAGGGTGGGGGGAACCAGGTGGAGGGAAGCTATGGGGGTTAAAAAAAAGGTACATCTGTAATAATCTGAACAATAAAGATTTAATTTAAAAAAAAGAAATTACCACTTTTGACATCTAGACATATTTCCATCTCGCTTCCTTTTCTCCATTTTTCATAATATTAAGTATTTTATATTCTTTGTTATACAAAGGATTTAAAATGTCCTCTTGGCAATATATAACTTTCTGTTTATTTCACATTTATATTAATGTCAATGTACTAGTTGTACCAGTTAATAATGCGGACTTTTTTCACTAAATGGAGTTATTATATATTGATATATATGCAATTTTATATGTATGCTATTTTGTTGTATTAACAACAAGCTTCAAAACTTCATATGTCAAATTTGCTGAAGGTGTTATCATAGATACTTTATACTTAAAAATGTAGAATTTTGTGCCAAAAAAAGAGCATTTGCAGAAAGTTTTAATTCATTACTTTATTTTGAAGAAAAGTGCTGCTGAATATGAATACTTTGGGAAGCTTATGGTGACCATGCTCAATCTTAAGATACTTGTGAACACTGGTTTAAACACTTTAAAAGTGGTGATTTCAATGTGAAAGACAAAGAATGTCCAGGACAACCAAAGTTTGAAGACCAACAATTACAAGCATTATTGGATGAAGATGCGTGTCAAACTCAAAAACAACTTGCAGAAAGATTAATTGATTGCTCAGCAAACAATTTCCGATCGTTTATAAGCAATGGGAAAAATTTTAAAGGAAAGAAAATGGGTGCCACATCAACTGAACAAAAGACAAATGGAAAACCGAAAAGTCATCAGTAAAATGTTGCTTCAACAGCATGAAAGAAAGTCTTTTTTGCATCGAATTGTGACTGGCGATGAAAAGTGGATTTATTTTGAGAATCCAAAATGCATAAAATCATGGGTTGATCCAGGTCAACCATCAACATCAACTGTAGGCCAAATTGCTTCAGAAAGAAGACAATGCTCTGCTTTTGGTGGGATCAGGAAGATGTGGTGTATTATGAGCTTCTAAAACCAGGTGAAACCATTAATATTGATCACTATTGACAACAAATAATCAAGTTGAACCACACTTTGATCATGAAATGACCAGTATGTTCCAGAAGACACAGTAAAGTAATTTCACTGCATGATGACGCACCATCACACACTTCTAAACCAGTTAAAGATACAATAAAAGATCTTGCCTGGGAAGTATTAACCCACCCGCTGTATTCATCAGATTACCACTTGTTCTGATCGATGGCACACGCACTTTCTGAGCAGCACTTCAAAACGTACCAAGAAGCAGAAATTTGGGTCTCTGAATGGTTTGCCTCAAACAAGAAAAGATCTATTGGGACGCTATCCACAAATTACCTGAAAGATGAGGAAATGTGTAGCTAGTGATGGACATTACTTTGAATAAAGCACTTTTGATGTTTCTCTTGAAATTATTGTTTTTTCTTTGATAACAAAATCCGATATTATTAATCGGTATACCTGGTATATTCCCATGATTTAAATTATAAACAATTTTAATGACTTGTTATTCATGTTCCACCACATAGTTACAAGGAATATTTTTTTAACATAATCATAACCATGAACCCAAGAATACTGCAGCATCTGAAGAAGCGATTCTGTTATATGTCGTTTTTTCTTGTCACATGGCCCCAACTGGCCTCCCAGACAACTCCCGACCACAGTCAGGGCTGAGCAGGAGCACCTTTCACAGGCTTTTGGAGGCTGTCATCCCAAAGCTAAAGGCAGAAGTAGCCACAGGAGCGAGGTCTAAAGTACTTTGCTCCCAACCTAGCCAGTTTGGCTCAGTGGAAAGAGCGTTGGCTGGGGGTTGAAGGGTCTTGGGTTCAATTCCAGTCAAAGGCATGTACCTCAGTTGTGGCTCGATCCTCAACCTTGATGGGGCATGTGCAAAGGCAACAATCGATGTGTCTCTCTCACATCAATGTTTCTCTCTCTGTCTCTCTCTCATTCTCCCTTCCACTCTCTCTAAAAATCAAAAGAAAAATATCCTCAGGTGAGGATTAATAAAGTACTTGTTCCCCACTCTAAGTCAGATCCTGCATGAGAGAGACTGGACTAGAGCTGAGGGCTACCGCTAGGCTATCCCCACTGGCTGGGGCAGGAAAGGGGGGCTCTTCAGGGAAAGAGAGTGACTTTCGCTGTCTACCAACTGTGTGAAAGAAGCCCATGGAAGCACTTTATTTATGCACATGATTCCATTTCATCCTTGCAGTTGCCTCAGGTGGCAGGTGTTATTGCTATTTCACAGATGATGGGACAGGCAGAGAGATGAAATTACTTGCCCGAGGTCACACAGGAAGTGACAGAGTGAGGGTCTCACCTCAGGTCAGACTGAATCCACAAAGATCGGTTGGAGGATACCTTTGCAGGCAGAACACTTTTGACCAGCCTTTTAAAGTGTCCCTGGGTTAGCAGAAAGAAATGCGAATCTTCTTTGTACAAAAACAACCTCAAACCAGGCCTCAAATAATTCCCGAGATAAAGTTCCAAGAAAAAGAAATAATAAGGTCACAGTTTATGGGGTTTAAATCAAAACATACAAGGAAACAAGGCAATATGAGACAGAGCCAGCACAAATAGCAAACAGAAGAATCAGACTCAAAAAATTTCAGATATGGGATTTATCAAACACAGATTATGAAATACTGAGTTTAAGAAATAAGAGACTCTTGAAAATATGAACATGGAAAAGGAGATTATAAAGAATGACCAAGCAGGAATTAAAAGAACCATATAGACTTCTAGAAATAAAAAATATAATAACTAAAACTCTTTCTTTTTTAATCCTCACCCAATTAAATTGTCTTTTAGTGAGAGGGGAAGGAGAAGAGAAAAAGGGGAGGAAGGGAGGTTGGTTTTAGTGAGAGGGGAAGAAGAGAAAAAGAGGAGGGGGGAGGGACGGAGGGAGACGGGGAGAGGAAAACATTGATCAGTTGTCTCCCACATTCACCCTGATTGGGGATCAAATCCTCAACCTTTTGGTCTATAGAATGATGCTCCAACCAACTGAGCCACCCCACCAGGACAGATGGGTCTTTTTTTTAAAAAAAAAAAACTATTACTTTCTTTGTTGTTGTTGTTTTTTTAAAATAATATATATTTTTTGTGGATTTCAGAGAGGAAGGGAGAGGGAGAGAGATAGACATGTCAATGATGAGAATCATTGATTGGCTGCCTCCTGCATGATCCCTACTGGGGATTGAGCCCAAAACCTGGGCATATGCCCTTGATCAGAATCTAACCCAAGACTCTTCAGTCTGCAGGCCGATGCTCTATCCACTGAACAAAACTGGCCAGGGCTCTGACATTTTTAAAACAGAATTTCCAGGATGATACAATAGGAAGAATGGGGATGAAGCAATATACAACAAGATCATAAAGATGTCCCATTTTTCTCCAAACTGATCTACATATTAATGAGATTCCAATAAAATTCTCAACTGAGAGGTGGTGTTTTTTCAAGGAACTTGGCAAGCTGATTCTAAAATTTATACAGAAGAACAATGGGAACACTTGCACTACAATCATTGACAGTAATGGTAAAGCTATAGTGAGTGTAGCACTGGAGCAAGAATAAATGGGCCAGTGGAGTGCAATAGAGAGCCCGGAAATAGACCAGGCATATACAGAAATATGCTTCAAGTAAGAAGGAACATTGAAGATAGGGCGTGTGTGTGCCTATGT
This sequence comes from Murina feae, assembly GCA_004026665.1. Classification (NCBI taxonomy): domain Eukaryota; kingdom Metazoa; phylum Chordata; class Mammalia; order Chiroptera; family Vespertilionidae; genus Murina; species Murina feae. Next base: position 26,564 of record PVJC01020634.1, read on the forward strand.
GTGTTTGTGATAGATGTGAAATAATATTAGAAATATATATATATATATATATATATATATATATATATATATATATATATGATCTGCCCCCCACCCCCCATTCCTGTTAGTCTTTTGTCTTTGACCTGTTCCTGACACTGAACTCCTAAAACCCTCATAATTTCCTGAGTGATAGGAACGTCTGATACAGACCTCCTAAATTGCTTGGAATTTCCTAGGTGACACAGTGTCTTTTTTTTTTTTTAATTGATTTTGGAGAGAGGAAGGGAAAAGGAGAGAGAGAGAGTAACATCAATGATGAGAGAGAATCATCGATTGGCACCTCCTGCAGGGCCCCTACTGGGGATCCAACCCACAACCTGGGCATGTGCCCTGACTGGGAATCGAACCATGACCTCCTGGTTCATGGGTCAATGCTCAACCACTGAGCACACCAGCTGGATAATTGTCTTTTGTTTTAATGAAGAAACTTTTGGTGGGATTCTGGATGAGGGCTGGTCACCAGAGAGATCAAGCCATGATAAACTTGGAATTTTTAGCCATGGTTCCATTCTCTGGAGCAGGGAGAGGGGTTATAAATTGAGTTAATAATTGGTCGTGCCTAAGTGGTGAAGCCTTCATAAAAATCCCCGAAGTATGGACTTTGGAGAGCTTCCATGTTAGTGAACACATCCATGTGATGGGAGGGTGGCCCACCCCCAGTCCAGGGACCAGAAGTTCCTATGCTGGAGACCCTTCCAAACCTCACCCTCTGCATCTCTTTACCTGGCTGTTCATTTGTATCCTTTAAAATACCCTTTGTAATAAATTGACAATAGTAAGTAAACTGTTTTCCTGGGTTCTGAGAGTCACTCTAGCAAATTATCAAACCAAAGGGGAGGAGGGTTATGGGAACTTCCAATTTGTAGCCAAGTTGAAAAGAAGTTGTGGCAACCTGAATTGGGGGGGACTGAGCCCTTAACCTGTGGGGTGTGTGCTAATTCTGGATAGTAAGAGAATTGAGAATTGTAGGACACCAGCTAGTAGCCACAGAGAATTGGAGAACTGCTTGGTGTGGAAAAACACCCACAACTAGCATCAGAAGTACTCTGTGTGAGCAGCAGAGGAAAAACATGAAAGAGTTTTCTTAACGTGGACTATTGATGATGTTGGGACTAAAGGTCTCCATATAGGAATCCATTAAACAAGATCCCGACCTCACACCAACCATAAAAATCAAAACCAGATAAAATCAAAGGTTTAAGTGTAAAAGACCGAGAAGAGACACTGGTGAAACAGAAGATTAGTTTTGTCCACGTATTTTTTTTTTTGGGGGGGGGGTCGGGGGTGAGAGGGGAGAAGTTTGGCCTAAAGGTTTTTCTGCCTGGATCCTTCTTCATGATCTATGACTCCTTCTTTCTTTGATCCTTTCGTATTGATGACTCCCTAACAAGAGTTTTGATCCAGCAGGATTCAGTCTTTGTTCAGTGACACCTTCAGGGACCTCTGGGGTGTGGTATGTCTGCCCCTCCATTCAATGACCCCAACCTCAGGAACTTTTTAACTTCTTGAGTTGACTTGTATTGCTTCCTTTCTCTGTGATAGAGGTCACTTCTTACTGGTTTCCATCTATGTCTATCTGCTGCTCCTATGGAAAGAGGTCTAGTTAGGTCCAGCTAATGAGCCACTCCTGATCTGTTAAGAGTTTATAAAGCTTGTTGGCACTGTGAGGTCAAGAGCACCCAGTTCTCATCTTCTACAGCGGGACAAAGCTGAGCCAGCTGGTCATGCGTGAAACATCAGGCATCTGGAGACAGTCCTTTTTGTTTGCTCAACCTCCAATAAATCTTACCACTACACCTCAAAAAAAAAAAAAAAGTGAGCAGCCAATTCTAAGAAATATGCTTTCTAAAGAAGACACTAGGCTTTGGGGTATCTGTTATTCCTGCTTAGATCCCACCCCCTTTAATGGTCACAGTTTGGTTCTGTTCCTAACAATTATGTTGCTGGACTGATGACTCCAGGACACCGGAAGTGTACTGTGTACTATGCATGCATCTCTCTCTCTTTAAAATAAACACAGCCCCATGGAGTCACCTTTCAAAGTCATCATCTCAGGAGGCCATGGATATCTTAGGATGCTTTGTTCGAATATCTGGACTTCAGGGTCCCCTCCCCTCCACATCAACAGCAGCACCCTTTCCTGTCATAGATACACTTCTCACCCATGGATGGACACAATGCCTCTCCAAGTATTACAGCATCTGCTGCTACCCAGGACATAATGGTTTAAAAATTCCTCATCCTGCACCCTGGTCTTTTTAGGCTAAAAGCACCAGAAAATATTAGAATGGGGTGGTGATGGCAGGAACAGAATGGGGTGGTTGATGCCAAGAAAAGAGCAGCAGGCCTTTGCCAGTGTGGTTGGGCATCATCCTGTGCACTAGGATGGGGGGGGGGGA
>PVJC01020635.1:0-17931 GCA_004026665.1 Murina feae
AGCACTTAAGTCTTCTTAAGAAATCCTTGTCTGTACCATGACTCAGGAAATAATCACTAACCATACAAACAGAATGTTTCTTTCACATGAGGAAAAATAAAAAACTGCTGAGCACATCTCCTTCACATCTATTCAACACTTAAAACCCAATGTCAGACTACTCATCAGTGGTCTTGCCTACACTGTTCTAAGTTGCATACCATTTATTTGTTGTTGTTGTCATTTTGCTTTTCCTCCATACATACTGGTCATTTGTTTGGGGGGCTGGTTTTGCTCACTTCTTAATATGGTGTGATTGGTACCATCTATACTAATAAAAGGGTAATAAGCAAATTGATCACGATGCCCTAACAGTCACAACCAAATATGCTAATTAGTCATGACCAGTATGCAAAATGACCATCACTCCAACACACAAGATGGCCACCCCCATGTGGGGAGGGCTGTTTAAAGCAATTGGGCCATCGGGAGCGGTTAGGCATTGATCAGGCTAGCAGGGGAGTGGTTAGGGGGTGATCAGGTTGACAGGCAGAAGTGGTGAGGGGCAATCAGGTAGGCAGGTAAGTGAGCAGTTGGGAGCCTGGATTGTGAGATGGATGTCTGACAGCCCATTTAGACCTGGTCCCAGATTGGAGAGGGTGCAGGCTAGGCTGAGGGACACTTCCCCCTGCCCCCTGCCAGTGCATGAATTTTGTGCACTAGGCCTCTGGTCCTATATAACAAAAAGCTAATATGTAAATTGTACCCTCAGGAGTTCTACCAGGAGACCGGGAGTTCAATAGCTCACTATGCTGTGCACTGACCACCAGGGGGCTGCGTGAAACATGGCAGGCAACCAGCAGTGGTGGTGGGACGCTGAGGGAGTGAGGAAAGAGGAAGGCGGGGAGGTGGGGAACCTGATTGGCCCTGATTGCTGGCCAGTCCCAGGGCCCCCACCCATACACAAATTTTGTGCATGAGGCCTCTAGTTTCTTGATATAAAGAGGGAGACTGAGTCTTGCTTTTGTACTTTTGGAATTGATAGTAGTCAAGACTCTCTCATTAACAAGTGACACACAACACAAGGTAAAGTAGCTTTAGCAAAAAAACAGAAGCAGTGAACTCACAAACCAGCAAGTCCAAGGGTGGACTTCTGTCACAAAAGATCTGAAAGACCAAACTTTAGCATCTGAAATCAGCCTCTCTCTGACTTTTGCCCTGCTTTCCTCAGAATTGACTTCATCCTCATGATACACAAACTAAAACCACCAACCACTTCAGACTTATCCATTCAAAAGAGTTTATGGTCCCAGAGGGAGGAGAAGGAGGCCTGCTGTGCACTATATTGATTTCCATAGAGGATGAACATGATTGACAGCCTCACCAGAATTACATGGATTGGGGAGGCTTATTTTGCTTAGCATAATGCTCTCCATGTCCATCCACGCTGTTGCAAACGGTAAGAGTTTTTCTTTTTTTATAGCCACATTGTATTCCATTGTGTAGATGTACCACAGTTTTTTAATCCAGTCATCTGCTAAGAAACAGAAAATTTTGAAAGTAGAATTTTGTAGTATTTTTGGTAAGATTTGCCCCTATCTATAATATTCTGTTTTAGGATAATAGATTGTATGGTAACAGTGAAGTTTATACATTTATCACTTTGGTAAACTCAAAAAAATTTTCAGGACACACAAAGTAATTCTTTTCCATAGCAAATTATTGGTTTTTATTGTTGAAAATGTAGAAGAGATTCTAGTGAACATGGGCTGTTTTTCCTGGAAAGCATTATGCTAAGCAAAATAAGCCATTTGGAGAAAGATAAATATCACGTGATCTCACTCATTTGTGGAATATAATGAACAATATAAACTGATGAACAAAAATAGACCCAGAGACACAGAAGCATCGAACAGACTGTCAAACCTCAGAGGGAAGGTGAGGGAGAGGGAGGGGAGTAACAGATCAGCCAAAGGACTTGTACGCATGCATGTAAGCTTAACCAATGGACACAGACAGCAGCGGGGTGAGGGCATGTGCTGGGGGGGTGGGAGTACCTGAGGAGAGGTCAATGAGGGAAAAAAGAGACATATGTAATACTTTAAACAATAAAGAATTTTTTAAAAATTTTTCTGGTTTATCCCTCTTGCCAGTTTTATTTTTCTCCTGCTTGTAGGAAATCATCAAACTTGGGAATTTATTTGTCCCAATACATAGATTCACATTCTCATTGGCACCTACTTCACTATTTACAATTTTAAAATATTTTGTTATTTTCACTACTTTTATCTTTTAATACACTCTTTGGAGACTTTAATACATTTCTTTAAAAATGTAAAATTAAACAATAACATGTAATTAATGTAAAGTGTTATTCAAAACAAGCTACACCCTGTTATTTTAGGGAAAATGACCAAACAGGACTTGTGGGGCATTACAGTAGTTATGAACATGTTCATGAATTTTGGGACATTTCTCCCATTGAGAAATGAGGTCTATGTACCCTCCCTTTGAACTTGTACTGACTTTATTGACTTGTTCTTAACCAATATTATGCAGTAAAAGCAACAGATTGTGACTTCTAGGGCTGTCATAAAAGGCAACACAGCTTCAACTTTGGTGACTGATACACACTGATTTGGAGGCTGAAAGCTCAACTATCCAGAAGTGCCATGCTGTGAGGAAGCCCAGGCCACATATAGGGGCCCGATAGGGGATTCATGCACTGGTGGGGGGGGGGGGCTGTGGGGATCAGCCCGCTGTGGGAGCACCGCTCATTCCAGTCAGCCGAGTGGCTGTGGACCCACACTCTGAGCGGCTGCTCCCTGATCCGGCACCTTCCGTGGAGCTGGACACTCCCCTCTCCGGGGTCCTGGTGAGTGGGGCCCAGGGACAATAGCACTGAGAGGTGACTGCAGAGTAGGCCTAAGTCCAGCAGCAGCCACAAACCTGCCTCCCAGCCTCCAGGGTCAGCTCTGCTGCAAGCCTGGCAGCGGCTCTGCAAGGTCTGTGGGGATCCAGAGGAGGTGACGGAGCGAGGATGAGGAGCCTGGGTCGAGGAGGCAATGATCGCATCCAGGGTTCCTGCCCAGAGGTTCAGGATTCCCAGCAGAAGCAGCTGCTCATCCCTGTCAGCTGCGTGGGGCTCCCACTGTGGTAGCACTGAGCATCTGTCCCCTGGTGGTCAGTGTGTGTCATAGCAACTGGTCAGCCGGCTATTCTGGTCATTCTGTAAGTCAGTCACTGGGCTTTTATTACATAGGATATTTGAACATTGGAGTCAATATTTTCACCTGTGGTCTAAGCCAGTAACCAGCATCAACCACCAGACATGTGAGTAATGCTGTTTCCAGTTGATTCTAGCTCCCTCCATGGAGTCACTCCCAGATGTTTAGTGTTCCCAACTGAGGCTCTAGACATCTTGGTGCAGAAACAGGCCACTTCTACTCTTGAACTCAGTTAGTTTCATAATCTTTGCTAGTCACCACTATGCCAAGGGAACATGCATCTAGAACTTGTGGTAAACCATGTCATTTTTATAGATGTTTCTGCAATTTCCTCCCCCTCTTTGTTTTATGCTCCTGAGGTTCATTTTTTGTGAACTTGTGAATTTGTGAACCGTGAAATCTCTGAATTTAATAAACTGGTTGTTTTAAGAAGCGAAGTCTTGGAGCAATCTGACATGCAACAATAGATAACTGGAGCAGGCATATCCTCATCAAATATTAAGAATGTAATGGTTAAAACCATAAGACTCTATTGTGGTGTATGATCAGCTGGACAAAACTAGAGAGCCTTCAAATATAATTGTGGCAAAGACATAGAGCAATTTCATACACTGTTGTTGGAAATGAAAATTGGTCAACCATTACAGAAGACAAATCTAGCAAAATCTAGTAAAATTGCCCATGCACATGCCTAGGACCTCAGTACTACTCATAGCAATATAGCCTAGAAAAACTCTTTTGTCCGTTTGAAGATATGCATCAAAAATATTCATTGCAAAACTACATGTCATAGCAAAAACATTTAAAGCAATGTAAGAATCCAGCAAAATAAGAATGAATAAATAAACAGAGGTAAATTTACATGATTGAATTCTAAGTGGGAGAGAAAATGAATTTGAGTTACGAACAACAACATGGGTGAACCTCAGGAGCATAAAACAAAGAGGAGGAGGAAATTGCAGAAACATCTATAAACATGACATGGTTTACCACAAGTTCTAGATGCATGTTCCCTTGGCATAGCGGCGACTAGCAAAGATTATGAAGCCAGAAACTAACTGGGTTCAAATTACACATACAAACCAACTGTGTGTCCCAGGAAGAGGCACCCAACCCCTTTGGGATTTACTTTCCTTATTAGGGGAAATGGGGATAATAATAACTAAAATAATATTACCTGTGTCATAGAAGATGTTATGAAATTTTAGCACTTTTAAAGCCCTTAAAAGAGTACCTGGAACATTGTAAATGCTCATGTGGCTATTTTATTATTTGTATAATGAAAAGAGTACATGAAAGTGATGAACACCAAATTCAGGATAATGATTACTTCTGGAACAGGGATGAAGCAAAAGATGGAGATAAACCTCAGGAGGGGATCACCGTGGCTTCTGTTGTACTATCGGTGTTTCCTGGATGGAAACTGGATGGCACCTGCATTAGTGTTCATTATATTAGTGTTCATTATAGTGTTCATTGTGCACTCGGGGAAGGGGGGGCCTTAGCCTGGCTTGTGCCCTCTTATATCTGGGACCCTTTGGAGGATGTTCACCTGCTGGCTTAGGCCTTCTCCGTGGGAGACTGGACCTAAGCTGGCAGTCAGACATCCCTCTGGCAGCCCAGGAGCCCTCAGAGATTGTCCACTTGCCAGCGGGGATCCTTAGCACTGCTGAGGAGTCAGGAGAGGCTCCCACCACCACTACTGTACTGGCAGCCATCAGCCTTGCTTGTGGCTGAGCAGAGCTCCCCCTGTGGGAGCACACTGACCACCAGGGCAGCTCCTGCATTGATTGTCTGGCCCCTGGTGGTCAGTGTGTGTCATAGTGACCAGTCATTCCTAGTTGTTCTGCTGTTAGGGTCAATTTGCATATAACCCTTTTATTATATAGGAGAGAGGCCTGGTGCATGGGTGGGGATGGCTAGTTTGCCCTGAAGGGTATTCTGGATCAGGGTGAGGGTCCCGTTGGGGTGCCTGGCCAGCCTGGGTGAGGAGCTGAGGGCTGTTTTCAGACTGGCCACACCCCCTTCAGGGAGGGAGGTCCTGCTAGGGTGCCTTGTCAGCCTGGGTAAGGGGCTGATAGCGTTTGCATGCTGGCCACATCACCTTCAGGGTGGGGGTGACCACTGAGGTGCCTGGCCAGCCTGGGTGAGGGGCTGATGGGTGTTTGCAGGCTGGCCAAGTCCCGCAGAGTCCCAAGCTCCCAGTGAGTCTGGCTGGAAGCAGGTATCTGGGATTTATTTATCTTCTATGATTGAAACTTTGTTGTCTTGAGCTGAGGCCATAGCTGGCCAGGGAAGGCAGAAGCTTGGCTTCCTCCATCGCCAGGGCAACCAAGCCTCCTGCTTGCTCCAGCTCAATGGCTGCCAGCTGCCATCTTGGTTGGGTTAATTTGCATATAGTCACTCTGATTGGCTGGTGGGCATGGCTTGGGGAATAGTGGAGGTGCAGTCAATTTGCATGTTTCTCTTTTATTAGATTAGATGCATTTTTAGATGTGTTCAATATTCCATAATAATTACTGAGAAGAACAAAGACTATCGTGAAGATTTTCTGGGAAAACCTTCACTAAATGTACATGTTCACTCTTTGAAATGACACTTCTGGCCCTAGCCAATGTGGAAATGTGGAGCAAAATAGAATAATAGCACAGCATCTCAGATGATTTCAGAAGAAAATACGCAGGTGCTACAAATGAAGAAGGAGCTTAAAGCTATGGTGCAAGCAGGAGTGAGATACTAGTGTGGCTCACAGGAGTAATAGACTAGCTATGGGCCCTGGGGATGGGCCATTGAGAGTTTTACTGCTCACTAATCTTGGGAGAGGAGATGTGGTTGGTCATACAAGGAGAATAGCAGACACGACAGCATTAAGCCTAGAGCCTAAAGGCTGAATGTCAATGAGAAGGGTACTGAAGAAAAACTCCAACCTATACCTGGACAATAGGAGGAAAAAGATAGTCATTTGGTAGGGGCTGGGCTGTGTGTGTGTGGGGGGGGAAGGGGTGGGGCACATGTTTTTTAAAAAAAGACAGCTTGGGAAATCATGTCCCCATCTCTGAAACTCACACAAACGTGAGGTCACAATGTATAGTTTGAAAACTCAAGCAAAGGAATTAACAGAGAAACTTGTCAAGACTAAACTCCTTTGTCAGATATAAATGAAAAACCATATAATGGTGATACCTCCATAACTCAATACTCTCCTTAGGAAAAAAATATAAAAGTGATATTTAAAAAATTACATGAGGGAATCAATTATCATGAAGGAAGAAGTGGCAAATACAACAAAATGGAAAAATCAGCACTCGAAGAACCAAAAACTAGGTAATCCATCCTCAAAAATTAAATGTTGAGAACATGGAAAGATTGGGAGAAGAGCTGAATGAAAAGTCTAGAAATACAAAATACATATTAATGGAGTAGAGAAACAGCAGACTGTTGTTGCATAGTAACCTGTAAAGAGAGAATTTAAAAATTGGAAAAGAGAACCGAATAAGTCACTTGGAATGTGGCCCAGAGAGATGAAAAATGTGTAGGATAAAATGAGAAGACCTAAAATATATCAAAGAGAGAGAAGTAGATTTTCAATTTTCAGAACAACAATAACTGAGAATTTCCCAGAATTAAAGAAACATGAGTTTTTTTTAAATCAAAAAGTACACCAAGCCCATGGAAAAGTGAATACAAGCAAACATACACCAGATGCAGCAGAGAGAAACTGTGGAGCGTTAAGCACATGCATGAGAAAATCCTCAGAGCACCAGATAAAAAAAAGTTACCTGCAAAGGATGACAATTAGATTGGCTTTTTATCAGCAAACATAAATTCTAGAAGAGCACAGAATAATGTCTTCGAAAGCTCAGAATAAATATCTGTCAACCTACAAACCCACTTCGAGTTATGCTCTTCTGATGAGTGAGGGAGGCAGAGAGTTCAAGTCGGCCCCTCACTAAGAGAAATATTTTTTAAATGTACTTGTAAGAAAGTGAGCCTGTGAGGAGGAAGATGCAATAATAAACAAAGGAGTTAGCAAATATGTTAGAAAGCATTCAACATAAACATTACAATAAAGATTTGCAAGATGAATATGAATAAGATTATTGTGTAGATGTTCCTTTTGAAATCACAAGCCATTTCAAGCTACACTTTGAAAAACCCTGAAATAGGTTTTTCTCCAGTAATTAAAAAATGGTTCGAAGCAGACATATTTTGCCTCTTTAGTGCCAATATTTAAACCTCTATTTTTCTGATGTTATTGCATTGATTAAGGTCTCAAGAAAGGTTGCATAGTAATGGTGTCTTGTTCTTCACATAAATGCAAATGTTTCTAAGATTTATTAATGTTTGTGATAGGGTTTTTGGAGATTACCTCTACCATATTACCATATTTCTCCTACTTATAGTTTATTAAGTTATTTTTTGTTTTAAAATTAGGAATGGATGCTACTGTAGTGAATTATAACAGAATAATTGATTTACTAAGGTTGAACCAGTAAATAGCAATCTATATATATATAAGAACCTAAGATGTAAACAGACTGAACAGTGGAACAACCCACCAACCAAATAGTGGGTCGCTATGACATGCGCTGACCACCAGGGGACATGCGCAGAACATGGCAGGCGTCAGCAGCAGGTGGTAGAGCATGGAACATGGTAGGCGTCGGCTACAGGGGGGATGGTGGAGCAGGTGAGTGGGAGCCCCAGACCAAGGCAGAGCGCTGGTCACTGTCATCTCTGGTGGTTACTGAAAATTCTTTGCTCCTGTGTGCCGCGCTCCCACTTGGTGCTCGGACCCATTGCCAGCACCGGAGCCGTGGCTCACTCCTGCTGCTGGCACCTGATGGTGGTCCCATCGCTCAGTGCAATCAGCGGGTGCGAGTTGCGGCTGCCAGCCCAAATCGCTCCTGAGGGCTTCTCCACTTCCCCCTGTTCCCAAGGGGTGATAGGGCAGCAGTTGCCCACGGATGGCGCTGGCCCCAATCGCTCCATGCAGTCAGCGGGTACAAGCAGGGCTGGTGCTGTCAGCACATGGGAACAGTGGCAGCGGGAATGGGGCTGCCAGCAGAAAGGGACCACAGTTCCTTTCAAGGCGCACAAATTTGTGCACTGGGCCCCTAGTGTAAATATAATGGAGTCACAACATTGATTTCACATTCCTCTTGGGAAAGAAAATATGTAGCTCCTTTACCCCTTATCAATCCAGATCCCCCCTCCTCCAACTCCCCAACTTCTGGCTAAGGAAATGGTTTTCAGGCTATTCCACTCAATGTATAATCCAGACTAAGAAATAAAGCAGCTCCTTTAGAAAAAAATTGAGTCTCTCTGAGAGTTCTGTGCCCCCACCTGATTCGGTACCCCAGATAACATGTCTGTAGGAAGAGAGGGAGTGGGTGACCTGTGTGTTCCCATTGCACTGAGGGAGCACTCTCAGGCATTGTTCGTCTACGTGTCAGGCACTATGCTGACATTGAATCTACATCATCTGCTCTTTTGCATAAGACACCCCACGTATTTCCAGCTTCATTGCGTTCCCCCTCCTCTCAGCTCTCAGCGTGTTCTGTCCATGTAAGTCATCTGGCTGTACCCTGTGGTGACTCTTAAGCATAGTAGCTCTAAACATATGATGCATTGTCTTCTGTTGTGAGGCTGCAACTAGTACTTCATTATTAGTAATTAAAATACCCAAGATCCTCCTGAATTTAGGTAGTCCTCTTAACCACCCTCTCTCAGTTACTTGAAATATAACACACTTTCTTGGGTCAGCAAAAGAGAAGTGACAGCTTTGGCCGCACAAACACTCAGGGGAGTGTGTCACCCATGAGATTACCACCATCGTAGGTGTCATGGTATAAATGTCCAGAATTGCTGACAATCTTGTAGCAGCTCCTGTGCTGCCACAGGGCTTGGTGCTGCTCCTTGCTGTCTTCATCTCACCAGATAGCCTGTAATTCCTGGTAGCAAGGGACTTGATCATGTACCCCTTTGAGTCAGCCTGGCAGTCCTGTCACATAATGTGTGTTGATTGAGTGCCCAAATGCTGGCTTGAGAAGGCTCTGGACACATTAGCCCAATGAAATCATACACTAAATGGACTGGCCTAAACTGTCTATTCTGATACACCAGCACAAAAATTAGATTTCACAGCTATTTTCCTCTATTAGCAGCATCACAAGTGGAACAAGCAAGGTTTTAAAATAACATCTACCGGGAATAATATCTTGGCCCTTTATCATCCACTGGTTGTACAGAATTGAGGAAGTTGCGTGGCCTGACTGATTCTCAGTCTTCTGACTTGTAAACTGGAGATTTAAGAATGCAAATAAAATGAAAACAAGTCAAAAACGGAAGCATCTACCACACTTCCTGACTCAGATGGGTACGCAGTGGATGCTAATTCTCTTCTTCCTCATCCCTTTCCCTCAAGGAGCAGGGGGCGGTTATATAACCAGCAACACAGGAGAAGAGGAAACCTCCGACATCAAAAAAGGGATGTCTGATAACTCTGTGGGTCCAGAAGCTGGGTTTTATTTTTTACCCCTGGCATCTGCCCTACTACAGTTGGGCAGATTGTGAGTGCCTGAGGACTGCCTTTGAGGCCTGTCTTCAGGCAGCTCTCCCAGCCCATCTGTGGGCGTGGCTGGCCCGGCTCCTTGGGCCCCTTGTCAAGACAAGTGCCCCTTTGTGCCTGCTCTTTCCCTTCTTAGAAAGATGACTAATATGCTCTGTGTCTGAGAGATAAATGCCTTGTAAGTTGTGGTCTTTGCCCAGATCTATGACTATGTTGCAGGAGCCTGCAAGGTTCACAGGGTCCTGGCACTTCCTGAGGTCCTGTCACCGGGGGATTAAAAGCCTGTCCTGGAATGGCCTTGCCCTGTGCATCTAGGTAGGAAAGAGCCTGCACAGCTAGGCGGGAACACATAGGGAACACCACGGCAATGAGCAAAGCTAACATCCACTCTAGTTTAACCTCTTTTCCTCTGAAAAATGCCCTTTTTTTGCCTGGCTGGTGTTGCTCAGTGGTTGAGCATTGACCTATGAACCAGGAGGTCATAGTTTGATTCCTGGTCAGGGTACATGCCGGGTTTGCAGGACCAATTCCCATTCTGAGTGTGCAGGAGGCAGCTAAAGAATGGTTCACCTCTCATCACTGATGTTTCTATCTCTCTCTCCTTCTCCCATCCTCTCTGAAATCAATAAAACTATATATTTTTTTAAATGTCCTTTTTATGAAACATTAGCCAAGGGTTGCTCTTTTTGTCTGGGTCATGTGGAAAATCGTGTTATTCTAGGAAGGAAATGAAGTGGCATTTCTTGGCAGCTAATTTTGAATTTTGCATTTTAAGTCAGTCAAAGAGCTTCTGCAGCTGGCGGAAGATAGAAACTTATTTGAAGAGAGGAATGAGAAGCTCATCAAAGAATTACAACTCTTCAGGGCAATTTTGATTATAAATAGGATAGATGTCATCTGCCTAACATAGCTTCTTCATTCATGTGTTCATTCAGAAATATTATTATTAGGCATGTCAGTTGTGAGGTCCTTCTGTTCAGTACTCAGGATACAAAGATGATAAGACACAAAGAATGGGGGACATATACATGAACAAGTAATTAAAGCCACATGAGACAAGTGCAAAGAAATGCATAAGCAAAGCACAGTGATAGCTGGGATGCAGAGCTGCAGCAAGGCTGTCAGGAACATTTACAGAGTAGGCGCTGAGCTTTGGTTTAAGGATGAATTGGTCTCCAGGTATATCAGTGGGGAAAGGCATTCCCGTCAAAGGGAACATAGAGTATTAACCCATGTATACAGGGAATTGCAATTAACATTCTGTAATACTTGAATACCAGAGAGCAACTGGAAAGTGTTAAGAAATGACGTTGGAGAGGTCATATAGAGTCACAGCTTGAGAGGCATGGAATGTCATAGTATGATCATTGACCTTCACCCTGTAGGCTCCTGGGAGCCATTGAAGAACATTACATAGAATGTGATCTTAGATAGAGATAATGTGATCTTAGTTGTATTTGAGAGCTTAGGCTGAGGTCAGGAAAAAGAATGGATCCTAAGAAATGAATAAAAAGTGTTATAATCCAGGAAAGAGGCACTCGAGGTCCCAAGTAAAGTGCAAAAAAGGAACAGATTGTAGGACTTGGTGGCCATTGGAGTATAAAGCAAGGAAGTCTCAGGTTTTAGGCTTGAGAAGCAGATTTGTGCAGATATCATGAGTTGGTGTGGCTGTTGAGAATGTGGTTGGAGATGTTCTCGCTCCTCAGAGAGGTCTGGGTGGACATATAGGTTTGGGAGTCATCATAGGTGGGAGTTGAATCCTCAAGGGAATATACAGAGCAGCAATCAGAAATGAGCAGCTCAAGGTCCAATATAGTAGTAGATATGTTTTGTTTGGCCTACACACTGCTTTTAAATATTTAAATGCATTGTCAACATTTAAAAATTGGGAGATACAACGAAGAATGAAATTTAAAGTTTAGGATTTTCTGGAAAAAAATCAGAGTATCTGGCAACATGGAGCCCATATCCTCATAGTGATAACTGGCCAGGCCTGATTCCTCTTCATTTATTTTTATTTTTATTTGTTAAATATATTTTATTGATTTTTTTGCAGAGAGGAAGGGAGAGGGATAGACAGAAACATCGATGAGAGAGAAACATCGATCAGCTGCCTCCTGCACATTCCCCAGTGGGGATGTGCCCACAACCAAGGTACATGCCCTTGACCGGAATCGAACCTGGGACCCTTCAGTCTGCAGGCCGACGCTCTATCACTGAGCCAAACCGGTTAGGGCTGCTTCCCCTTTAAAAGGGGCATCCAGCTCACCTCTCTGTCTCCCTGTCCATTTTCACTCACACCATCTATTTGGCCCCTGAAGTTCTGAGTTTGCAAAGAGAGGGCTAGAGAACAGCCACAGTAAAGGGGCCTGCAGCAGCAGAACCATGCCCCCAAAGACATCCATGTCCAAATCCCCAGAACCTGGGAAAGAGGTTAGGATACATGGCGTAAAGTAAGTGAGGTTGCAGATGGAACTAAGGTTGTTCTTCTGCTGACCTTAAAATAGAAAGGGGGTTGTAGATCACCCAAATGGGCCCAATATAATCACATTAAGTCTTCAAAAGTGAAAGAGGGAGAGAGAAGAGGAGGTCGTGCAGTGTGAGAAGGACTCAGCCCCACCCCATGTTGCTGACTTTGAAAACAGAGGAATGAAATAGTCCTTAAGGGCAGGAAAGGAAAGAAGTAGAGGAGAGTCTGAGAAAGAGATGTGACTTTAAAAGCATGATCAGACTAATGAGATGTTAGGAAGACTTGACAAGCCACTACTGGCTTTGAAGATGGTTGAGGCCCATGAGTGTCTAGAAAAGGCAAGAAAACAGAGGCTTCCCTAGAGTCTCCAGAAAGAAACATAGCCCAGGTGACACTCTGATTTCAGCCCCGTGAGACTTCTAACCTAGAGATCAGTGAAATAATAAATTTGCATTCTTTCAAGCCACTAAGTTTGAAGCTTATGACAGCCATAGAAAACTCCTCCATGGCTGGTAGAAAAGGAATACACAGGGAAAGGGACTGAGAAAAGCTGTAGAGAGAGGAGTGAGCCAGAGGGAGTGCAGTTAGATCTTCTAGAGATGACTATTTTCAAGTAGGGGCTGCTATCAAATGACACTGAGATGTGAAGTCCAGTTCTGAAGGCAAAGGTTGGAACTTATCAATGATGTCTAAACCTAGGGGCCGTCAGAATGACTAAGGGAATGACTAAGGGACATTGTTTGAAATTCCAGTTGCCAGGGTCCACCCCCAGGCTACCATTTTAGGCTCTGACACAGAGTCTAACCATCCCTAAAAGAGATGGCCTGATGTGTGACTAGATTAAATAAGTACTTCACATTTGTTGACTTAACTCTTACTTTCTAAGGCTCTTCGCAGCCTTTTAACAGAAGAAAACCCGTTTGAACTTTAATGGCATATTTTATTAAAGCTTTTTATCTGCATGATTTTTGTCCCCATGTGGATAATAAGCTCCTTGCAGGAGGTAGTAGGTGCTTACCAAATATTTGCTGAATGAATAAATAAAATGAATGTAGCCCTGGAGGACTCCATTGTTTTCTGAAGCTCAGCAGGATGAACAGAGGTCATTTATCTCTTAAGCCCGTATAAATTAAATCATTCACTCTCTAGTTATGTGGGTGAAGTTGTAATTTTCTACTTAGATGCCTGGAATCTCCTACTGCTTGTCAGGTCATCAGAACCAGCCAGGATTAATCCCCAAGGAGCTCGCCAATCTGTGTGACATTGATTTCATTTCATAGTCCTTTCTTGAAATGGCCTTTGGTAATAGTACATTAGCCGACATAAAACGAAAACTATCTCTAACCTGAGCCTGGAGGTTGTAGAGAATACTCCCAGTTAAATACCTAAAGGGCTGAGCTAGGAGACTGGCCTCTGAAAATTATGAAGCTAAGAGTGCCAGCCTTGGACACCCATGAGCCAGTCACAATGGCTTTCCTACACTTGGT
The DNA here is from genome assembly GCA_004026665.1 of Murina feae. Lineage (NCBI taxonomy): Eukaryota > Metazoa > Chordata > Mammalia > Chiroptera > Vespertilionidae > Murina > Murina feae. The sequence goes on from PVJC01020635.1 coordinate 13,735, forward strand.
ATAACTCTGACGTTCAAATCGTGATATTAGTGTGGGCCCTTGACACTCTGGGTGCAGAGTGTGACACAGGCCTGATCTACTTTGCCTTCTGGGGCAAATTACAAAGGACAAGGAGAGACAGTGTTGTACCGCTGAAGTTCCAATGCAAGAAGAGAATTCCAAATGCTCTGCATTGAGTGGAAGACTGTAATTCCAGTAGAACTTTCAGGCAGAAGGGTCATGAGCTGAGATCCAGAGGGTGGAGTCTGGGAGATTCTGAGGGACACCCTGCCTCCTAAGAAGAAGGAAGATCGATCTATGCAAATAGTAATGAGTGACTGACAGAGAGTGCTGACTATGTGTTTTCATGTCAGTGATGTCAGGAACCACTGAGATAGCTAGTTGGAACAGAAGTCAGGTTGCAATGAGTGAAGAAAATGCTTTTGAAAAGCTCAACAGAGTTGGGAAATTAGGTCAGGATGCTAAGAAGAGATGTCATAATGAAGGAAGATGTTTTATTTGTTGATATGTGCTTGATTTTATTTTGAGAATTAGGGGGACTTGAACATATATACTATATGTGGAAGGGAGAGGTTTTAAAACAAGGGAAATAAAATTATAAAGGAATAAAGATAGAGACGAGGTAAAGAAATGGGGTTATCAACAATAGTCACAGGTTAGGATTAATCAATAACTATTTATTGACACCTTACTATGTGCTAGGCACTGACCTAAATGCTGGGAATGAACAACACAGACACATTTATGGTTCTTTCCTAGTGATATTTATAGTCTAGAAGAGAGTGTGTTTTCCTTCAGTTCTTTTTAATTACAAGTGAGAGAAACCCACCAACTTATGTAACAGAAAAAAAAAAAGAAAGAAAGAAAAATCCTGGTATGGCTGCCTCCAAAATCCTGGTATGGCTGCCTCCAAAGATAACAAAAATGTTGTCAGGATATTCTCTCTCTCTCTCTCTCTCTCTCTCTCTCTTTTCACTCATATGATAGCAAACATGGTGCCCACTATCTTCATCATAAGACCTCCAGTCTCAGTAAAATAAATAGACTAAATATATCTCAATCAATGGCTCTACCAAGATTCTCTGGATTGACTCCGATTGTGCAGGTTTCATTTATGTGTCCATTCTTACCCGTTAACCGTGGCCAGGGAGATGGGGTATTTTGAATGGCCTCAAACTGGTCACATGTCCACCTCTGGAGCAGGAGTTGGGGTGGGATCAATATTAACTCACCACATGGACTAAGAACAGAAGAGGATGGTTCCAAAAAGGCAATTTTGGGTTCTTAGCCAGAAGGGACACTGAGAGTCAACTATAGAGCAGTGCCCATGAAAAGAAAGAAATGCTTCTGTCCTCTTCGGACTGGAGCAGAGAAGGGATGGATTGGTGCCAAAGTGGACAACTTTGAAGATGCAGGGTAAGAACGGGAAAGTTAATGCCTGGAACACCAGCTTTCCTGGAGATGTGGAAGCCAGTGCGTGTGCAGAGAGGATGAGGCAGAGGTAAGTTAGGGAACTTGTGGGAAGGGTTAAGGTTTGGAAGAGCTGGGGAAATAGGAAAAGGGGCTGAGCCATGACAAAAGGATCATTAAGGGTTTACTGATTTTGAACGCCATGAATTTGACATGGCCCTAATTTGCACAGTTATACAATTTTCTCCACAGGCTCAGCCCTGAGTAATCATAGCAATGGTCGTTTGTGTGGAAAGGCACAGCGAGGACCCCAAGCTTCATACCCATTCTGGAACAATTTGGCTATTGGGTACACACCCAGCAGTTGTATTTGTACATGAGTTTCTAAGCCTTTTCGGAGACGTGGTGCAAAAGAACAGAGAGTGGGCCTGTATGACACAACCCTCCCTCCTCTCAAGGAGTCAGCCACTATAGACAGGACACTCACTGGATGGCTTAAGGATGCCCTGTGTTTGGGCCCCTCCCAATCCCTGGCTCCTTGGACATGAAGAATGTGCAGGTGGCACCTCTGGCTGGTACCTGGCAAACACTTCATGGCCCTGTCTCTGGTACTTTTCGCTACCTCGAAGCTGCTGAGGAACTAACTTTGGTTAAGCTCCCCTTGAATACCAGGCACTTGAAATTTGAGATCTCAGTTAGCCCTCTCATCGTATTGACAAGATATAAGATAAACTTGCCTAAAGTGACACAGCTAAGGAGAGGGTCTAGCCAGGTTAAGGCCTTAGCTTTCCCTGTCACGTGCCCTCCTGGTTTCTATTATTGGGGATCCTGGAGCACTGCTCCCTGCCCTGGGATCCAGAGATTCCTGGAGGCTCTCAAATGTCCTGCCAGGGCCTGTGAGCTTGTTTCCTCCTTTGAAGGGCCTGTAATTTGCTAGCGTTTCAGACTTTGGCCTGGAGAAGTGTGCTCACTGGTGGGGAGACACCTGTCAGCCCTGAGCAGTTGCGGGCAGGAGCTTCAGAAGCAAGTACTGAGCTTGTTGTGGTGAGCGCTGCAAAGGACAGAGCCACGCTGGCTAACCACAGCAGTGCCTTTGCCAGGGATGTGTCAGAGAGGGATGGCCGTGGCTTTCAAGAAAGGCAGGAGGAGCCACGCAAGCAGCCAAGTGGGAAATGTCAAGGACAGTAATGATTATAGCCTAAAAAAACCTCATTGGCCTTCAAAGGGCAAGGTCCAGGGGGCTTGGCACCCAGTTACAACACTCGATTGGGCCCACCCAAGCACCACTGCACTGTGTGTCAGCCATTCCCACCCTCGTCCCCAAACCAGGAGGACATGGCAAAATGAGAGTTTAAAAGTAAGCACTGCACAGAACATTATGTTTAAAAAAACACTTCCGCCTTAAAAAAGAAAGCTTTTAGTCCTTCACGAGGTATTATTAAACCCATCTTATAGGAGAAGAAAGCAGAGCTCAGAGCAGAAGGTCACCCAGCAAAATTGCTGCAGGGGGCAAGCATCAATCCTGGGACCTTCCAGACTGGGACGTTTCCCCGGAGCCCACAGGAAGCACCTTTGCCAGCGGGGCTGGAAGAGGTCAGCATGGAGGTGGTGGCCGTCTCCTTGAATTACCTCGTTAATGTACTTTCACATTAATGTGCTGTTTTCTCCTCTTGTAAACAATGAATATGAAGGAATATTCTTCAGTGAAAAGTCGCACAGTGGGACAAAGGTCTCTAATGCTTCGCATTCTGTTCATGGGAAGTTTTCTCTGACTCCTCACCAGGGAGGCCCTCCTTTAGCCAAAGTCAAGGATGTCCTTGGTTACATTGTTGTAGACGCAGGTAAGGTATATGGATTTTGGTAATAAAGGGGAAGCAAATGGGACTTTGGAAAGCCCTGCGGGTTAAACAGTGAATGCCCTTCAGAGGGTCCTCTCCTTCACACTCTGTTGCCAGGACAACACACCTTAACGCCTCTGTACCTGGCTAAGGCAGGGGGCAGCTCTAGGCCGGAGCCATCTACCTGACAGGATTTGTTTGATGGCTACAGTTTTTGTTGTTGCTGCTGTTTTTTCATAGTCTTAAAAAAAAAAAAAAAAGGTTTACCTAGTAACCAATATTTAACATTTGGGTGCTACCATTAAAAAAGTCAGCTGACTCAATTCAAAAACCAACAAACCCACCTAAAAATGGGCAAAGGACATGAATAGACATCTCTCTAAAAGAGAAATACGAATGGTCCATAAGCACACGAAAAGATGCACAGCATCACTACCATTAAGGAAATGATCATCAAAACTACATGAGCTACCACTTGACACCCATCAGGACAGCTATCATAAAAAAGATAGAAAGAGAGAGAGGTAAGTTTTATGTATATTTACCACAATAAATAAATAATCAGATATCTATTTTTCCTTGGGGGAAAAAAATAGACTCAGACTATGCAGACACACTGGGCCCACCTTCTCAGTCAGCAGGTTCATGGCAATAGAGGAGGCCTCTGAGCAGAGGCTCCTGGGAGCTGACATCCTAGCAGTAGAATACGATGTCACCCAAGAAGCCCCCAAGTAGTGGAGTCTCAAGCAGGTTTTTAAAAATGTATGCAGTAAAGAGGGGTATAAATTATAAAGATTAGGGGTCAGATGTCATTTCTGGGAATGGGGGTTTTTCTGCCAAGGCTCATAGGACTGGTGAGTGGCCAGAGGACCATCCATTGCCTGGACCACACTGTGTGTCCGTGTGTCTGTGTGTCTGTGTGTCAGTGTGTCTGTGTGTCTCTGTGGCA
>PVJC01020635.1:18031-29088 GCA_004026665.1 Murina feae
ACGTATGGCGAATGTGGTACCATACAACATGGGACCCGAAGATGCACGGGGCAGTTTTAGACAAAAGAGAAGGAGGCAGGGGTCTGAGGTTCCAAAGGGAACGCAGGCAGCTTGCAGGTGGATGGGAAAGAACAAACGCACAATAAACAAATTCTTGCTGAGCTGCAGGAAACAATGGGACGCAGTGGAAGTTCACAGGGGCTGTGCTAGAGTCCTCCGTCTGCCATGTTTAGTTTATATGATGATGCTGTGCTGATGCTCCTTTCCCATAAGCAGCTTTATCTACATGAATTCCTACAGACAAGTGAGCAATTCTGAGGCGTTTGTTTCTTCATAACCACCTTAAAATCAAGATTTTAAGCTCAAAAGCATACTTTCGGGATGGCGAAACTTTGGTCCCTCCCATGGTTCAGCATGTAAGGAGTTCTGTCCTAAGGGCAAATAAAACTCTGAACGGACTGAAAAAGAAACAACTCTTCCTAGATTCCCAAGAAAGGGGAAGACACAGGGCAACCTGCTGCCCCTCATACTGGAGAGACGGACAGACAAATAGAGCGAGTCTCAACTCACCAGAGCAGGACTGAGGAGTGGGACCCTCCCGGGCTCCAGTGCTGGGTGGGAAAACCTGAGCTGTAACTAACAAGTTAAAGAAGGCTCAACGTGATTTCTCTAGGTGTTAAAAATGCCAGGGAGCCTTGACCTAGGAACCAGGAGGTCCATGCCTAGATTGCGGGCTCCATCCCCAGCAAAGGGTGTGCAGGAGGCCACCTATCAACAATTCTCATCATTGATGTTTCTATATCTCTCTCCCTCTCCCTTCCTCTCTGAAATCAATAAAAAAATATGTTTTGTTTTTTAAAACACACCAGGGGAATCGGTCCTGGGGTGTGGGGAGTAGATGGCAAGCTTTTGTGAGTGTTTCCTTGAAGAACTTGGCCAGGTTTTCACAGCAAGTCTCTAAGAAATATAAACTCAGGCTTCCAGCAGGGAGAGGGAAAAGGAACCGGTTTGCAGTATACCAGAGGGCTCTGCTCATGTCCCCAAGGCCTGGCCTCAGGAGAAACCAGGTGACCAGAGAGCAATCGGCTGAGTGCTATCAGCGCTTACCTGGCCTGCTGAAGGCAAACACCTACGTGAGCTGACCCCAGCCATCTGTCAGACCTAAGGGGATGATGGGATGATGATCCTAGGACATCATTGGGATGTTTTAAAGACGCAATAAAAGCTTTGTATTGAAAAAAATATGGTATATGAAAAAAATATTCCACATTATATGTCATCAGGGGAATGCACATTAAAACCATGAGATACCACTACATGCCCATTAGAATGGCTAAAATCCACAACATTGATGACACTGAATGCTGGTGAGGATGTGGAGCAACAGGGTCTTGCAGGCATTGCTGATGGGAGTGCAAAATGCACAGCCAGTTTAGAACACAGGTTGGCAGTTTCTTATAAAACTAAATATACTCTTACCACATGATTCAATCATCCTGTTCCTCAGTATTTACCCAAAGGGAGTACAAACTTATGTCCACAGAAAAACCTGCACTTGGGTGTTTATGGCAGCTTTGCTCATAATTGCCAAAATGTGGAAACAACCAATATGACCTTCAGTAGGAGAGTGGATAAACTACGATACATCCAGATAATGGAATATTATTCCTCACTAGAAATAAGTGAGCTATCAAGCCATGAAATGACATGGAGGAAACTTGAATGAATATCACTAGTTGAAAGAATCCTTTCTGGAAAGGCTACATACTGTCTGCTTCAAATTATATGACATTCTGGAATAAGCTAAACTCTGGATGTGGTTGTTGCCAGGGGATAGTAAGGAAAGAGAGATAAACAGGTGTATCACAGAGGATGTTTAGGGCAGGGAAAATATTCTGTACAATGCAAGTCATACATTTGTCCACACCCTCAGAATGCACACCACCAAGAATGAACCCATATGGAAACTATGGACTTGGGTTCATGATGATGTGTCAATGTAGATTCATTCATTGTAACAAATGCACCACTCTGGTGGGGGATGCTATGTATGTATTGAGGCAGCAGGTAGATGGGAAATCTCTATACCTTCCTCTCAATCTTGCTGTGAACTTAAAACAACTCCAAATAAATAAATAAGTAAAATCTTTACAGCACCCGGGGGTTGGCTGAGTCCTCCCTGAGGCACTGAGGTGGACCCCAGAGGGGCGAAATCCGCAGCCCACTGCAGCAGCGCTCCCAAAAGAGGTCAATTACCAAGACCTGTGTCTGCAGAAAGCATCAGATCAAAGAGTAGGAGACAAAATAGAGTAAATAGAAGAAGTTAGAAGCAGGAAGCCCGTTGGCAGGAATAGAGTTATTAAATTGGAGGAACTAACAAAATAAATTGGAGGGAAAATGGTGAGTTAAACTAGTCAGTGAGGTGCTGGGTCTTCTATGGCTGGTTCCGTTTGGACCTAAGAGGCCTGAGTATTCCTGCCACATGTGGATATGGGACGTCTCCTCTCCCTAGAGGTAGCCAACATGTGCTAACATCCTAGTCTTAGTGTCCAGTAGTGCTGAGCATCTAAGCCTGAAAAGTCTCTGGGATTGTGGCAAAAGGATTTCACACTGAAGGCTGGGTTTGTCCTTGGACTGACTGACTTCTGGCCTTGAACTGATCTCCATGACGACTTAGTAATAGAGGAATATGTGGTAATAATGTGCCAACATTAATATAAGTCTTCATATATTCTGCAGTTGACTTTATTAGTGTGGGCCTCCAGAGATGTGGATTGGTTTCCTGTGAGGCAGTTTTTATATACTTTTTGCTTTCCTTAGCCTGTTTCTGTGTAGTTAGCCCATTTGATGTTAGTACAAACAACTATATTTACAGGCAACAATGTGCAAATTGTTAACCCAGACTAGAGAAGCTTCATAATTTTCTTTCTTTCTTTGAATATACATTTCATTCAATAGAAAAATAGAAGTTAGAAGTAAAAAGAATTGTGTTAAAATGAGTTGAGAAAGAAAGTTGGTGTATTTTAATGAAGTTAATTTTAATTAAGTGCTAATTCAGAGTCAGGAATGCTGTTATGATGATGCTGTGGGGGGTAAAGGAGGAGGGGGGAAGGTCAAGGGGAAAAAATGGAGACCTATCTAACACTTGTTGTAATACGAACTGAAAAAGAAACAACTCTTCCTAGATTCCCAAGAAAGGGGAAGACACAGGGCAACCTGCTGCCCCTCATACTGGAGAGACAGACAGACAAATAGAGGGAGTCTCAACTCACCAGAGCAGGACTGAGGAGTGGGACCTCCCGGGCTCCAGTGCTGGGTGGGAAAACCTGAGCTGTAACTAACAAGTTAAAGAAGGCTCAACGCGCTTCCTCTAGGTGTTAAAAATGCCAGGGAGCCTTGACCTAGGAACCAGGAGGTCCATGCCTAGATTGCGAGCTATACACAACAAGAAGAGTTGTGTCCCAAAAGCCGAATAATGACTTAACCCAAACTTAGGACTTCCCGTTAAGTACCGCACTGCTTCATTTGCCTAACTAAAAAATATCAAAGAAAATCATGCTGAAAATGTGGGATAGCTCCTAAATAAATTGACATGCAAAAGTATCCTGTGTCCCTGAAGGCAAAGAGATGAGTACTGATTGGACAGCTAGTATGTGCCGGAGGTTTCTACAAACTCTGAGGATGATGGGGTGGAGAGGCAGGATGGTGGGGAGGAGCTCAGGCCAGGGAGATGGGGCAATCAGTTCTCTGGTGCCCGGCGTTGTCTGATGCACCCGGATGGCCAAACCCTCCAGACTCATCAACTCACTTCCCTACTTCTCTAGTTTCACTAAGCTCTATGGCTTGGAAAGTCACATAAATTATGAAATGGGAGTGTTGCAAATCAACCCGTCATAAACTACCATGCCCTATTTTTATTACCTTTGTGGCATTTCAAGATGAAGGCCCATATTTAGCCTGTCTTTTGCTTTATAGAAATTCCAGCTGATAGGCGTGAAGTTTCTCTTGTCTGTCCGTGGGACCTGCACTCTCACACTCTGACCTGTGGGAAGTCTGAGGTCCAGAGGTCTCTTCTCTAGGACGGTGTGGGAGTAAACAAACAAACAAACAAAAAACCTTCTTCTTCCACTTTCTAAACTCTTCTAACTGGGCTAACTAATCAAATTAACAAAGATAGGTTAGGTTAATAAGAAAAAAATCAAAATCTTAGTACATGTGCACAGGGACTTCAAATAAACATGAAAATCTCAAAGACAGTGAGGCAATATGGATGACATTTTGGACAAAAAAAAAAAAAGGGCGGGGAAACAGGTTATTAGATCTCAGCAGTGAGAATGGGCGACTCAAAAGTAAATTGAGGAAGAGGGGATCACACACGGCAGGCAAATTTTTGCTAGGCAATTCAGAAGCATCCTCCTATTTGCCAGAATTCATTAGGCTAAGATGAGCATCCTACGATCTCCTTCCTGAAGCAGGGTTTTCTGTATGAATCTTTTGGAAGAAAAGAGGGCAAGGTCAAAGGTTCTTTCTGAGTCTTTTGTGTTTTTTTTTTAATTAACAGCTTAAAATCAACACCCCCAAAGCCAGTTTCTGGACAGCAAAACATTGGTTCCCTTTCACAGTGAATAGTCTGGGAGCCATTTACAAAACTGGGGCTGACTGGGATTCCCTTTATCTCTTCTTAAATTCCACAGCATAACCTTTGATATGAGAACTTTAAAAAAAAAATTTTTTTTGAATTTTACAAAAAAAATGTCTAGTAGTTGTCTGTCATTGTGGAAATGCTCTTTAAGCAAAAAACATGATCTGTTTCATCCAGCCACCCCCTTTCTCCTTCCTAATGAAAGCTGAATGTGGGAAATGCGCTGTGCATCCAACTGAAGCTTGAAAGGCCTTCTGGATGATCCAGGATGCCATCTCTTCCTGTGACAAGAAAACAATTTGTGGTGTGTGTCTTTTACGTGAATAAAAACAATTCCTCACTTTTTAAAATTTACTTTAGAAATAGCAAAAATTTGAGAGAGTCCCAGAAAGAAGTGAGCAAACATTGCCAATATGCCAACATTTCTATGAATTTAACAGAAAGAGGGCCTTTGACTCTCTCCACACCACTGCATATGTGGATTTCTGACCTTGTCCTTGCTTGATGTATTTGTTGTCTGTAACACCATCAGGTTGTAAATCGTCATTCCACCTCACCCTAGGCTGCCGGAGAGTGTCTCTAATTCTATAAAGCTCAAGGCGAGTGGCTGTTCCATTAAGGCACAGGGTCTGCAGTCAAAAGTCTGGCTTTGAGACCTGTGTCCAGCATGTACTCATCATGTAATCTTGAGCAATGTTATTTCCACTAGCTAAGCCTATTTCCTTATCTGTGTAATGGAACAATGGTAGTACCTACTTCAGTTTCCTCATCTATAAAGAGTAAATAATAACATTACAGATCTCAAAGATGAAATAAATGAGTGTAAGGTGCAAAGCAGTGTGGTATACAGCAGGCATCCAAAAAATGGTAATTACAAGTATGATAATATGAAGACGGCACCTAGAAAATTATTTTCAACTTAGGCTGGAACTTAACACTGACCCAGAAGGAAAAGAGCTGCCCTGTGGCTAGGGGCACAGTTTCTCTGAAGAAATGCTTCAAAGGCCTTGCTGTAGTTAGTCTAAACTAAGTTATTCCACTCTAACTACCCATTAGTTGCCCCTAACTCACAGTAAGACCATAAAAAAGCCACTTATGCTTCATCTGTCTAATTAAGTGGCCTCTTAAAATTCATTCAGTATTTACTCAACAAATTTGTTGAGTACCTACTGTGTTCCAAGCATATATCTAGATGTAGGAAGCACAGTTTTAAATAAAAATTCCCTGACCTTTTGCATTCTAGAGGCGAAGTTAAACAATAAACAAAAATAAATGCCACATATATATATGTTACATGGCAACAAACGTTATGGAGAAAAATGAATTCTAAAAGGGGCTCCATGAATACAGGAGTGGAGGTGGATGAATAATTCAATTTCCAGTAGGGTGGTCAGAATAAAATTTAAGAAGATGATGTTTGAATAAAGAAAAGGTTAAGGAACAACTAATCCAGATAATTGAAGAGAAAGTTTTCTAGGAATGGAAACAGCAGGTGCAAAGGTCTTGAGGCAGGGAATGCTCTAGAAAACAATGAGGCCAAAACAGAGAATCAGTGCTGAGAAATGGGAAGATAAGGTATCTCGAGTACATCATTGAGTCCTGAACATCACCCTTCCTGAGGCCAGCCCTGTCATTCTTCCCCCCACTCTTGTGAGCCAATAAATTCTCTTTGGGGCTTGAGATAGTTTGAGTTGGGTTTCTGCAACTTGAAACCAGCATGTTCTAAGTAATAAAACTATTCTGTAAGTATTAAAAAAGAATGACAAACAAATATACTAGCATAGAAAATGATCACAATAATTATTAAATGAAAAAAGTCAAATTGCAGAATAGTACCTTTGGCAGCATCCTATTTATATATATAAAGGGCATTTTGTGTGTGTATTGTGTGTGACTTTATTGTATTTATTTTATTTTTATTTTAGTAAATGCCTGGAGAGTAACTGGAAAAACACTTACCACTCTGTTAGTGGCAGATGAGATTGGGAAATCTGTATAGTTCTGCATTGTTTTCTGATATTGAGCATATTACTACTTTCATAATAAAAATATATAATGTAAAAAAAGAAAGGGAAGAAAGTCGCTGCATGTACCAAATACCTGCCAGCCCCATTTCTCTGATTTTTCTGTCAGAGAGAAGAGAATTAGAGGCACAAAGTGGAAATGGTCCCATTGTTAAGCCAACCAACACTATATTGATTGAGATAGTAAACAAGAGAGAAATAGACAAACTTCTAATCTAATAAAAGAGTAATATGCAAATTGACCATCACTATGAGACACCCAAGCCACGTCCACCAGCCCATCAGAGCAGTGGTATGCAAATTAACCCAGCCAAGATGGCGGCTGGCAGCCATGGAACTGGAACAAACAAGAGACTTCTGTTGCAACTGCCTGACTAGGCCAGCAGGGCCTCTGCTCAAGCAACAATGTTTCAATTATAGAAACCACAGAGCTGAAGAAACAGGAAGCTTCGTTACCTGCCTAGGCCTCAGCTCAAAGCAACAGTGTTTCAATTATAGAAGATAAATAAACCCCAGAAACCTGATTCCAACCAGCCTGGCTGAGATGGTGGGTCAATGGGAGCTGTGGGCAGCCTGAAAACGGCCCTCAGCACCTCACCTAGGCTGCCCAGGCACCCCAGTAGGGACCCAAAACCTGAAGAGGCTGTGGGCAGCCTGAAAATAGTCCTTAGTCCATCACCCAGGCTTGCCACACTCCAATGGGGTGAGGGTCCATACTGGGGGGCTTGGCCAGCCTGCAAACAGCCATCAGTCCCTCACCCAGGCTGACCAGGCATGCCAGCAGGTATACACCCCCTGAGGGTCCCAGACTGTGAGAGGGCACAGGCTGGGCTGAGGGACCCCCCCCCCCCCGCCGCAAGTGAACAAATTTTTGTGCACCAGGTCCCTAGTAGTTACATAAAACTGAAAGAGTTCACATCATAAGGAATTAAATGCCTGGAGGCTAACCAATGGATGAAAATATAAAATGAGCTGAACAATGATCATCACTGTTTGTCTCACAGTTTGGGGGCGGGGTGAGATGGAGGGAGACAGGGGAAGTAGAGTCCTACTAGGTCTTTGTAGAGGTGCCGAATGGAGATTGGGGGCCCCCTGGCTAGAACTGAGGGAGCCTTTGCAGGTTCTCAGAACCTGCAGTATTGCCACTTGCAGTTACACAGGTGCAGCGAGGACCTTGTTAAACAGTCACTTAAAGGGAAGATGTTAAAGGAGAGAGGGTGGAGAGGAGCCACATGGACAGGGAGTTGAGAGAGGACAGCATGTCACAGCTAGTGAAGAAGGCTGATCCAGAAATAGACTCTCACCTCCAGACCAGCTGAGATGGGGTGAACCCCCTGGGGTGGCCTTAACAAATTCTGTTACTTATTCAAAGAATTCATTCAGGGTGAAGGAGGCCCCCTGACCTTGTATATCAGTAGCGAGGCAACATAAGCAAAGACATATATTCCTTCTGTTTCACATGACACCAAATTCCAGGAGTTAATAAAAGAAAGCTTAAATCTCTCAGCAATAACTTACAAATTTCACAAATTGTACAAATTTGACATGTATCAAAGAAGGAGATGGGTTGATACATTTAGGACAAATGTACCAAAAAGAACATGAGATGAAAGGGACCGAGTCAGAGGCAGTATCAGCTTCTATTTTCAGAAAACAGCAGCCTTGGACAGAAACCAAAAGGCAGGTGGTGTGCACACACTCACACTGAGACCAAACCCACATCAACCTCTGGTCACAGCTGCACGAATAGATAGCAAATCTATATCTCCCCATCTGAGGAACTATGATAAAGATTGCATGACAACATAGTCCTTCCCCAAAGAAGATGTGCACTATGGGCACCATACCTCTGGGTTAACTCTTTCTGTAATCCCTGCTGATTTTCAGCCTCTAGTGCCAAGTTCTTCTCCTTCCCAGAAGCCCATTTGACAATCATCACCTCTGGACACCCTCAGCAACGGGGAACTCTCCTATTTTGGCAACTAGGCAGAGGCAGAGCCTACGTGCAAGTCTTTTCACGGTGACTTCAAATTTGGCTTTTTCTATCTTACAAACCTGGATCTATTTCAAGCCAGGTCATCTATCCATCCACATCCGTCTAACCAGGAAAGTGTCAGCACTAATGCCAGATGCTGGGGAGACATACGGAACCAGCTGTGAGTGTGTTGCTGCCATTATAATGGTATAACCATGGGCCTGCTAACTCACTCTCTACACCTCAGGTTCCTCAACCTTAAAAGGCAGCTGAAGATGGATACCTCTTGAAGTTGTACTTGGAATTAGAAATGTTGCACGTAAATTTACTTGGGCTGCTCCATAAGTAACATGTATTACTGTTATTACAGACTATCTGAGGAGGAGACATCTGAGGATGCTGAAGTTTACAGTTAGCTTCATGATAAAAAAAAAAAAAAAAGCATGGGGTGTTGCTGAAGAGCAGAGGGTAGGCTTCTAAATCAATATTGAGAGTAGATATAGAGTGAAGTTTCAGAAGTTTGAAGGATGTGTAGGGGTTAGCTAGAAGGTAGGCAGAGCAATTCTGGGCAAAGAAAGCAGAGTGTACTAAGGTATGGAGGTGTGAAACATGATTGTGCTTGGTTGTGGTGATGGAAGTAAGGGTTTAGGGGAACAGATGGCTGTGATACAAAAGGGATGCTCAGGGGCCAGCGCTTGAGTAGTTTTGCGTGCTAATCTAAGAGGGTTAAATTTGAGGCTTAATGTTGAGCAGAAATGTGGTCAGATTTGTGGTAAAGGTAAATTAGATGGAAGTCAAACTAGTGGCAAATGCTTAAGATGCCACTTACAGCTCATGAATATCAACTTCAGAGCAACTATGTCAGAAGAACCTATATTTTAATCCAATGCTCAGGATAAATCTTATTTGCAATAAAGTGAAAGAAAAATTGAACTGGAGCATAAAGTGATAGATAAGAACATAAAGCTGGACTCAAACTGTGTTTGAATTAGTACTCTGCCACTTCCTAGCTGAGTGGCAGAGGTATTTAACCATTGGCAAGGTATTTAACCATTGAGGATCTCAGTTTGCCCATCTGTAAAATGGAATAATAATACCTGCCTCAAAAGGGTTGCTATGAAGATTGTGTTTAGAACAGTTCATGGACTAAGCAATCGGTAATGACCAGTATTTAGAGATATTAGGAAGGCTGTTTGGCCTCCAAGCCACTCTCCACAAGACAGCTAGCTGCCTTTGCTGGCTTCTTGGCTTTGACTCTGGATGAGAATCAGCTGCCAATTAAGCCTCAGTAATTCCCAGTTGCTGAATTTATGTAAAAATAACATATTTAATGCTCATTTGAGCATCTTCATCAATTGTAATGTTTCAACAAGCTCAGTTAATTATTTTAAACACCATAAGACAATGATATATTCTGGTAACATTTAGGTGTGTTTTTTTTCTTTTTATTCCCACCCATTTCTTAAAATATGAAATAATTGGACTTATAAAATAACATATGTTATACATATAACAAAGCATAACAGCAAACCCAGTGAAATCACTTTTCTGAAATGTTGCTAATGCCATTGCAGCTTACTATGGTCCTAATGTTTGTCCTACTCACCACCACCCCCTCACACCCTCCTCCCCGCCCCCACCCCTTTCAAATTTACATGTTGAAATCCTAATGGTGATGCAATTTGAAGGCAGGGCTTTGGGAGGTAATGTCATGAGTGAGACTCCTGCCCTATAAAGAGGCCTGAGGGGGCTCCCTGTCCCTCCCACCATGTGAGGAAACAGCCAAAAGGCAGCTAGCCTCTATGAACCAGGACCTGTCCTTCCAATCTTGTTTTTCATTTTTGTTGCTGGGAATTCATTCTTATTCCTTTGTCTCACTGTTATTCCTTTACTGATTCATAATCTGTATTTTTCCCTTTGGGCTAACTTCTCTTTGTCTTTGGTATTGTGAAGGTTTTCAACAATGTGTTTAGGGGTGTGTGTGTGTGTGTGTGTGTGTGTGTGTTGGAATTTATCTCACTAGGGACCCTTTAGGTTTTAGTATCTTAAGTTACTATCTTTTATCAATCCCCAAAGTGTCTCATTCATCATCTTTTCAAATATTGCTTTGTCCCTTCCTCTATTATCTCTTCTTGAAATTCTGGTTAGAGGCATATTAAAGCTTCACCCTCTTTCCTCAATGACTCTTAACCTCTCTGCTGTATTTTCCAGTGATTGTCTCTCAGTGCTGCATTCTGTGTAAGCTCCTCCAATCTATACCCTCCACTCTCCAATTCTCTCTTCTGCTGTGGTCTTCTCTGCTGTCAATACTTCCACTGGAATTTTAATTTCAATTTTTTACTTTTAGAAGTTCTATATTGTTATGTTTCAAATATAATGGATATTTCTATAGTCTGTTTTACCTTCCTCACATTTT
>PVJC01020636.1:0-28956 GCA_004026665.1 Murina feae
ATGCCCTCCTTTCTCTCTCTCTTCCTCTCTCTCCCTCCTTCCCTCTCTTTCTCTCTCTCTCTCTCTCTCTCTCTCTCTCTCTCTCTCTCTCTCTCTCTCTCTCTCTCTATCCCTCCCTCCCTCCCTCCCTCCCTCTCGATCACAGTGACACCTGCCACATTTGGCTTGAAGAACGCCATCCCTACTTACCTTATCAGAAACTGTGCTGATGGAAGTTATGTTTTTTCTATAAATATATATAGAGAGATAGATACAGAGGTATAGAGATATATATGTCCTAAAGGAAAAATTATGTGCTCTAAATATTTTAATTTTCCAGAGTATATATTAACTCTTCTTAAAAAAGAAAGGACCACATTCTGGAACCATTTAAAGTGTTAGACATATATAGATATAGATCGTAAAAATAATGACATAACTTTTTTTTTAAAGCTGTGTTTTGAAAAGACATTTGTTCAGAAAAGAGATTTTTTAAACTATATATATATATATATATATATAGAGAGAGAGAGAGAGAGAGAGAGAGAGAGAGAGAGAGAGAGATTTCAGAGAGAAAGAGGGAGGGAAAGAGAGAAAGAAACATCAATGATGAGAAAGAATTTTGATTAGTAGCCTCCTGCATGCCCCATGCTGGGCATTGAGCCCAAAACCCCGGCATGTGCCCTGATTAGGAATTGAACCTTGACCTCCCGTTCACAGTTTGATGCTCAACCACTGAGCAACACCAGCCAGGAGGGTTTTTTGTTTTGTGTTTTTTTGTTTTTTTTACAAAGAATTTTTAAAAATATAATTTGAACATGGCTTACAGATTAGTAATTTTCTAGGCGAGCTTGTATTTTTTTCTGTATTGACCCTTTTGTTAATAAGGCATAAAATTTGTATTAATTGAATTACAGGAAAAGTTTTCTGGGAAAACAAAATTTTGCTTTCTGTCTTTGGAGAAGTAAAAGGTGAAGAGTCACCAAGCAGATACTTGAGCTTTACAAATGCAGAAGTGACATCCTGCACATAAACCCATAAACAAATGTAAAATAAAATGGCCTTTGTTTCTGCCAAAGACCAGTTCGCAGTGCAAGTCCTCCCAAAGTCTGAAGCATCAACCTATAAAAGGTGGATTAGATATGGTCTCTGCTCTTTTTTAGTGGCTAGAACTTGTATGCATATATATTTTAATTACACAGATATCAGTTTAGTATAAGGCCTTTCTTTACAAAAAAAGAATTTTTTTGTAGATAGCTTAAAATAACTCATTTTATTTACTAAGTATGTTAGGTAAATTATATAACTAATCTTTACAAAAGCCACCCAACACGGTAGATATAGTTATCTCTACTTTACAGAGGTGGAAGCTGAGTTCTAAAGAGATTGTTGGCTTTCCCACGGTCTATGCCCTCTAACCACTGCATTGCACTGCCTCATGAGCTGGTGAGCACCTTGCCCTGAAATTCAGAGACTCATGCTCAACACTCAGGAATACTTCTGGCACATTCCCTGCTTTTAAATCTGAGGTTGTATTAAAATTTAATCATTAGTATAAACCCAAAATAACTGAAAGCATGATCTCAAAAAGATATTTGTACACCAGGTTCTTAGCACCATTATTTACAATAGCCAAAAGGTGGAAACAATCCAAGCGTCCATTGACAGATAAATGGATGAAATCTGGCATATATATTTTATTGTGTAGCTATCATTTCAAAATGGTATAATGCATATCATTCAGCCTTTAAAAGGAAGGAAACTCTGCAATATGCTACAACATGGATGCACCTTGAAGGCATTATGCCTGTAACAACAGTTACAAAAGGACAAATACTGTATGATTCCACTTATGTGAGGTACCAAAAGTCGACTAATTCAAAGACACAGAAAGTAAAATAGTGGCTGCCAGAGCCAGGGGAAGGGCTGAATGAAGAGTTATTGTTTCATGGTACAAAGTTTTAGGTTTGCAAGATGAAACAATTGAAGAGATGGATGGTGGTGATGGTTGCACGACATTGTGAATGTACTGAATACCATGGAACTTGAAAATGGTTAAGATGGTAAATTTTTAAAAATGTTATTAAATAAATTCCAACAGCCCTTTCACCTCTTAAGAGTCTAAAATTCTGTAAAACAGCCTAGAAAAGTGGATTGTTTACCAATAGGATCCACTGTAATAGTGTGCTGACCTCTCTGGGGAACGATAATTCTCATGCCCAGCACATAGTGGGTAGTCAGCATTTATTCGTTGAATCTAAATGATTCATAAGGAAGCTTTAAAATAATGACTTTTCCTTATTATAGTCATGATACATGTTAATTGTGGGAAAATACAGATGGGAAAAATAATAAAAATCACTTGTAGTCCTACTGTTAACATTGCTGTATAAATTCATCCAGACTGTTTCTATGCAACAAATACATTGCAAAAATGAGATCATATTACATACACTGTTTGGTAACCTGCTGTTTCTTCCCCTTAACAATATATTATGGCCTTCTTTCCATGTAAATTGGAAAAAATTGAATATTGGCTTTTATTGCACCTATTCATCATCTGTAATGATTGGTAGGGAAAGATAACATGGATAATTGAAAGCCATTTTTCCTCCTCCTTCCCTTCCAGTCTATTTTTTTCTCCAGAGAATTCCTCCCTTTACGGAGACAGAATTGCCTTCTCTTTAGCCTTGCCTTGAGGTAGTTTTCTTTCAAAATGCATTCCAATTGCATTGAATATCTCACCCCAGCATTCGGCTCTGTTCGAATATTCCTGCCAAGTTATCTATCCCACGCTTCCGCCTCACTCGTCTGCTACCTCGTCTACTGTTATTATTTGTCTCTCATTTCCCTCCTCCCCCTCCATTTGGTAACTCATCATTAACACAAGGCAGGGGGGTGGCCACCTCCCCACAGTCTTAAGAACACCCATCAAGTCTGAGAAACCATGACCACTGATCCCACCCCAAACCTCAATTCCCAGTATCGTCCCATGACAGTTGATATTAGCAGAGAGAAAGTCTCTGGGGCATCGAGCATTTACTTTGCTTTGGACACTATCCGCGTCCCCTGCACACCCACTGAATGATATAATAGAGAACATGCCATCATTTCAGACAGCAGAAAGCCAATGACCATTTCAATTGCATCCCATAATTTAATCCTATCCCTGAAAACAAGAGCCATTAAGAGGAGGCATTTATTTAGAGGGGGAAAATGTTAATATTTCATCATCAGGTAATAAATAGAAATACCAATTCCCACACAGAAGGACTGAGCAAAGAACTTATTTTGATTCAGGTTCTAGTTTAATCAAATGCTCAAATAAAATGCTTAACTTGCAGAACTTCAAAGAGGACTAATTCTTTAAAATGAAAAATGAGTGCAAACAATATTAAAAACCGGCATTTCTTCCCTGCCACCCAAATCTATCACTGTTCTGCGTCAACAGAATCATGGTATCTGAAATGCTATTTAAAACCAAATTACCATTTGGGTTATTAGAAGAATTGCTTGGCATGGCATGGGCCTGATTTGTTGACAGAAGGCACAGGTGCTGTAACCTTTGCTTAATAAATCATTTAGCTACCTGACTTGCAAGCAGTGTGACTGCCTTTGCATCATAAAATTTACAAATGTAGGCACAAGCCACACACTTCACTGTGTGGCAAAACCACTGACCTAGAGCTCAATAATGGGTGTGGCACCCATTCTCTGCCTTTGGCGGGGGTGCACAAGGAACACGGGACGGTGGCATATATGGAGACATTTCAGTATGTTGTCATCCTGTGTGTCATGTTCCTGAAGCTCTGCCTGGGAGACCAAGACATAGGCAATCTGCAGAGCTCTTCCCAAGTCCCTTTCCTCACTCGCTCATTGTTTTTCACCATATTCCCGATACCTGCCCGGTGCAGGGAAGAACAGTTCTCCTCAAGTTGTTCAAAGTCTAGTAGAGGAAACAGATCAAGAGTAATGGCAAGGACAACAATAGTCATGAGCATGATAGCAGTTATAGTAATGAGATTGGGTAGAACTTTCCTGAGAGTAGAAAGGGAAGGAAAGCTAGATCATTTTTCTGTCCTTGTCTTCCTTTGGCCTCACGATACGGTCTTGGTTCTTATACATTTTACCTTTTTCATTTTTGCCAATTTATCCATGAGCTGGTAGACAAGGCTTTTAGCCCATCCTACAGACAGAGACATGTTGAGTCCTGTCTTCTCTGGACCAAGCAGATAAACCAGAATCCTTTCCTGCTGCTGGTGTACCAGCCAGCAGCTCCTTCATCGCTCATTTCCAAGAAACACGCCCTCCTTGTGTAATATCCTCACCCAGGGCACTGAATAAGCTCACTGGAGGTTGCATTTGAATTAGCTGAAGCCATTCCCTGCCTCCTCCCCACCCTGACCTGAGCTGCCTGCCTGTAGGAGGTTAGGTACCACATAGAAGTTCAAGGAGCAGCTGGAAGGTTGCAAAGGCAAGAAACTCAGATTTCCATAGAGTGGGGCAGAGAAATGTGTCCTCCCCTTCTAGTTAGACCTGCACTTGAGCATTTTAGTTCCAAGCCCATACAGCTGAAAACTCCCAAGACTAGAGGGAAATGGCAGATAAAGCTCCTTTTACTCCTGACTTTGAAAAAACTAAATTGGTCAGACAGGTACTCTGTGTTAAGCACCCATCTGTGCCAGGTTCTGTGACTCAGAACTCTCAAGGTTGGTAGTTTTATCTCTAAGTGACAAACGAAAAGAGAAGAGTACACTTGTCCTGTGGTGAAGAGGTGGCCAGGATTTGAACTAGTCTGTCTCTGAAACTTTCCTTTCCCAGATACTATCTGCATCCTTAATTGCTTACATTGAAAGGTGGCTGACCATTTTCTCTTTAAGATTATCTATGATTAACTCATCCTCTTACATCAAGGAATTAGAAGCCTAGAAAATGAGTCTTATTTTGCTTGGTTCTTCTGAAGACCTGCCCCAGTTGCCTACTAGTTCATGCATCTGTAAAACCAAGACTGAGCTCATTCTCTCATCCTTCCTGGGAAAAAGACTTTTACTAATGATATTTGTCTGCATCTGTGAGAACAGCTAACCTCACCCAGAGATTGTATAGTAGAGCAGCTGACATTGTGAATTTGTTTGTTTGTTTGTTTTTCCAGATCTTGGGCAGAGCTTTATTCCTTTACAATAGACGAGGTTTCTTTGGTTGTTGTTGTTGTTGTTGTAATTCAGTTTTTTCATAGCCTGGTTTATTATACTTCCTATGGTTGTTTTAAGTCTTAAATTCTGTTAATGTAAAGAAAGGACATGCTTGACATCTATTAAACACTTAAATGATAGCTGTTCTTGTTTGGTTGATAACTCATTTAAACTCATTTAAATAGTATTTTCATAGATTACAGAGTACTTTCTCATTTGATCTTGAGGTAGGAAGAGTCATTATCATTATTTTCCCCGTTATACAGATTTAAAAACTGAGGTTTAAAAAAAGAAGTGATTTCCCCAGTACTGCACAGCCAGGAGTCAGTAGAGCCAGGACACAAACCCCCTGCTGATTCCAGAGCCCACACTCCCCTGCGTGCACCCTGTCTGGAAGGACTTGGGCGAGCCTCCCAGCTTGTCCTTATGTGCAGCTGTGTGGATATGGGCAGAACCTACCAGCCAAATGCCAGATCCGAAGCAGTCATCGAGCAAATCAGCTTAACCCTGCCCTGCTGCAAGGATTCCTCCACTGAACATCTGCCCTAGAGGTACCCCAAAAGCCGAATTAACTTGGGCATGTCGGTTCTTCCCCATATACTATTCTCCCCTTAAGTTAAATTGTTTCCCCCAAGGAAGCAGAGACTTCCCAAGGAGAAACAAAAATCTCTAAGGATCTAAGGACTGACAGCAAGCGAATGTATCTCCCAGAATCTGAAGGGAAAGGTGAGGCCGGGTCATTTTTTCTCTTATGTTCTCAGCTCCAGTCATCAGTGGTGAAGAGTAAGCAACACCTCGTGAGATGAGTTACTCACACAATCTGCTTCCCCTCCCTCCGAACTCCTGTGGGCAGCAGTGCTCCCAGCTCCCACACCAGCCTATAATTTCTTGACACATTCTCTTCACATATACTTGGCAGCTGACTCACTGACAGGCTATGAGACACTCTTAAAATAAATTCTTCAATAAACAGACCTTTGTCTTTCGAGTTTTAATTTGGCAGCCTTATGTTTTAGACATCCTCAGCCACAAAATTTACTTCTGGACAAAGTTAGAGCATCAGTTATTTTTCTCTCAGTTCTTAATACTTCGGTAATCCTGTCATCTTTAACCACATTTTAGTTGGGTTTTAGCCTTTTGGTTTGTTTTTTACCTTGCTCCAAAAAGATTTGGGGAAGTTTTTGTAGTTGAAGCAAATGACTGTTGGAAGAATTAAGGTGCCTAGATGGAATCTGGCACACAATAGATGCTTGATAAATATTGGTTTCTTCTTGTTGGCTTTCCAATGCAGTCATGTGCTAAGTGATGATGTTTCAGTCAACAACAGACTACATATGCAGTGGTGATGTACCATATAGCCTAGGTGTATACTAGGCTATGTCATCTAGGTTTGTGTAAGTGTACTCTGTAATGTTCACACCAAGACAGAATCATCTAATGGTGCATTTCTTATTTCTCCCCATCATTAAGTGGTCCATGACTCTGTTAAAATAAGATCAGTGGCAATGGAGAAATGGAAAATAAGGAGATTTCATAGAAAATTTTAGATTTCATGGAGGAAGAAAGGAAAAAACTAAAAATCTGGTGTCCATGAAATTAGCCCTTGGGATTGTGGGAAAAGTGGGTCAGAAAGTGAAGTTAGGGGGAAGGTTGAAAAAGAAGTGGTGAATTGCTATAGAGTTAAAAAGAATTAGATCAGAGTTTGATAA
Source organism: Murina feae (assembly GCA_004026665.1). Taxonomy (NCBI): domain Eukaryota; kingdom Metazoa; phylum Chordata; class Mammalia; order Chiroptera; family Vespertilionidae; genus Murina; species Murina feae. The sequence continues at coordinate 6,881 of PVJC01020636.1, forward strand.
TAGCCTTGCAATGTAGTCAGAAAGGCATAGTATCAACTGCAGAATTGCCTTCAGAACTTCCAGTCCTTGGATGGGTCTTGATAATAATGCTCTGATCAATAGAAGTTTCAGGATACTAAGGGAAATGTACTTGTTATTTATGATCTGATTTCTTTGGGGGAACAAAGAAAATGTCAAGCATGAGTCAGAGAGTAGGAAGACCTGTTTTCACATCCTAGCTATGCCAGTGATCTGAATGATCTTGGACATGCTACCTTTAAAATTCAGTTTCCTGCCTGGCCGGTGTTGCTCAGTGGTTGAGTGGCAATCCGTGAACCAGAAGGTCAAGGTTCAATTCCCCGTCAGGGCACATGCCGGGTTTCAGGCTCGATCTCCAGCTGGGGGCCTGCAGGAGGCAGCCCATCCATAATTCTCTCTCAGCATTGATGTTTCTGTCTCTTTCCCTCTCTCTTCCTCTCTAATATCAATAAAAATATATTTTAAAAATTAAAAAATTCCATTTTCTCATCTATGAAGTGAAGGCAATAATAGTATCTACCTATAGAAGAAAATCTAATTAAGTATGGCTCAAGCCAATCAGGTTACTTTTTCACATAACAAATCTGTCAGTGAGTGGTTGTTGGCAGTGTTTCGCCTGCTACATGATGCCAGCAGGAGCCCATGCTCTTTCTCATATTCTGCTCTGCCAACCTTGTATCTGCATGCTTGGTACCTCTGATTGACAGGTGGCTGCTGCAGCTCCAGACATCATACCCGTTATCATCCCCCCTTATTCCTCTTATATTAGGGAATAAACACCCTGCCATGCTCCTTCCCTGTTTCCTTTTAGCAAACTTCTCTTTAGTCTTATTGCAAAACTGCTCACATTATCCTCCCTAAACAAAACTGCCCCCAAGAAAGAAGGGGCAATAGACAGTGGGTAGAGCATATGTGCATGTTCCCTTTTTCCCCACTCCCCAGTCAAGGCCATGCACTTTTCAATGCCATTTGTTACACTTGGCTCCTTTTATCTCTTGCTGCTTGTTCCCTTACAGATCCTTTCCTCCACACTTGCTCCCTGTGTGTCCAGGAGACACCTGTGCTATGTGTATGATTGCTGTAGCGATCAGCTCATTCCGGCCCTCTGAGTCCAGGCTTTGGGCAGAAGTGCTGGAGTTTTGTGTGCAGAACAGCTCCCAGGAGGCTGGGTCCACGTTCTCCTGGAAAAGCAGGCCTCTGAGAAGGCCGAGCTGGAGGAGGTAGGCCTCTGTAACTGCGGGAAGCCCTGTGAAATGGTGCCCTTCATGTGCCCTCCCAGGTGCTTATCACACAGTCAGCAATACGTTCTGGGTTTCTCTTTTACCAGTTGGAACCAGATGCTTCCTTTGCAAAAGAAAAGAGCCTGGTATTGCTGAGCTTGAGTCAACAGAGCTCAGAGAACAGGAAAATGAGCCAATTGGACCAGTGTGAACTCTGAGCAGAGCAGGCCGTCCAGGTGGTGTCCCCACTCTCCATGAAGCCCCTGCCTGTGACAGGCCCTTACCTGAGGGATTTGCTTCCCCTGCTAGCCAAGGCCTCGTCACATCACGTTAGGTAGGAGAGGTTTCTTTTAGGCACAGGCTTTCCCAGGCCTCCTAAGGAGGCTAAAACCTTGAAGGTTCTACTAACACAGTTTCGAGGCCAGAGCCTATTGTTCAATGTGAGGTTTTCAAAAACCTCACAGGAGTTCGCAATGATTCTTTCAGTCCACTTTTCTCACACCCCTTGTTTACCATTCTGTTTGTTTATTGAGGATAAAGGCACATTCTTTCATCAGCGGCCTCCTTTGTGGGATATAGCCTTTCAATGGGGCCTATTCATTGCATTAAATTCCACAACACACGCCTCCCTAGACTATTTGCATGAGAATTTTTCCTCAGGCTTCACATTTCTTCCTTTACAGCAGAGATGAAATAACTTAGCACTTCTAATTGGCTTTTCACTTTCCAAATGCTTTACACATTAACTAATGAATCACATGGGCTCCTGATAGGCTGGATCCCTGGGCTGGGACGCAGGGTTCATTGGTTTAGGACAGGCTGTCCTGGCCCTGCGTGCCTCACCCTGACACCTGACCTCCCCAGAGTCTGAATGTGTTGGGGTAATGGAGCTGCAGCTCAGGCACAAATATCTACAGCACAGGGTGCCCTCGGGCCCCAGAGCACTGCCTCAGCCATGTGGGAAGCACCGAGGGCTGCCTTCCAAGGCTGCATATGCCAAGCGTCTCCACTGCCTTGAGTAGTTGAAGAAACTACAGGCCAATCTTCATGTCACACAGCTGCCTCTCTCAAGCACACTCCTTCTTCCTTGGAATCCTGGCCATATATATGTTGGGGGCGGGGGCGGTAAGGTAGGTGCAGAAAGACAGTACAAGGTCCAGTAGGGGAACTCACATTAGTAGGGACCTGCACATCTTGGTAGAGGAAAGGAGCACCAAACTAGTCGTCAGAATACCTGGATTCCTGGCTCATCCCCCTGACTTGTCAGCTCTGTGATTGACCTGAGGGAGGAGAAAGAAACCAGAATATACTGAGCACCTACTATGTTCCTGGCACCACATGAGGCCAGAAGGGGAGCTATCGATAATATGTATCCAATCCCTATATTGCTTATTACAGACTTCTAGGGAGAAACGTAAACAAATTATAATAAGGTAGGACAAGTGAAAAAAAATGAAGTATATATAATCTGCAAGCAGTACAGAGAGGAGGTAAATGACTCTGGAGAGAAGCAGGGAATCATGGAAGACTTTTTGAGGTGATGACACATGAGCTGGCTTTGAAGGTGACAAATATACTGGGTAGGTAGAACATTCCATTCCAGGGAAGGAGAACAGAACATGCAGAGGAATAGCAGTATGTGTTTAGAGAACTCTACCCTGTTTGGTATGTCTGTCAGAACAAGTAAATGACAGAGGATGTTGAATAATGAGGCTAAGTTAGGGTTAGTCATGAATACATTCATACTTCATTCAACGTATGGTATTTGGACTTAATTCTGTGGAAGGGAGAGCAGGTGGAAGGCATAGCGGGCTCTCTATGTGTGAAGAAACCTTAACCTAGCTTGGTTGGACACTAATTAGGCACAGGATCTTACAGGTGGTAGTAGCATTAAGACCTGTTGTCATGAGATACCCATCTCTCCTGGGCAGTATAATGCAGAAGAGAGAACATACGCTTTGGGGCCAGACAGACCTGATTTTGATTTATCTAAGTTCATGACTGTTCTGGACTGAATTCTGCCTCCTCCATCACCTCTACCAGATCCATATGCTGAAATGAAACCCTGACCCTCAAGGCTCTGAATGCGATGGCGTTTGGAGATGGAGCCTTGGGAAAGGAATTAAGTTTAGATGAGGGTGGCCCTCATAGTGGGATGGGTGCCTTTAGAAGCAGAGACTTCAGAGAAGCTTGCTCACTCTCTGCCTTATGAGGACTCAGGGGAGAAAGCAGCTGTTAGCCGGGAGGAGGACCCCTAGGTACCAAAGCAGCTAGAATCTTGATCCTGGACTTCCCAGCCTCCAGAACTGTGAGAAAATAAATTTTTGTTGTTTAAGCCTCCCAGTTTATAGTGTTTGTCTTGGCAACCTGAGCAGACTAGTACAGTGACCTTGGGGCAAATTTTAGCTTTTCTGATCTTTGGATGTCACAGTTACAAAATTATAAATTAGTTTCTGCATTCCACTTAGAGTTTCATGCAAACTCAACATGGTGAGCATGTAAAGCCCCAACACCCTACCCTGGCCCATGGAAAGCTGGTGGGTCCTGCTGCTTTTCACCCTTTAGCACGGAACCTCTGTAAGCACCAGAGTTAAGGCAGGATGTAGCTCATTCATTGTTAGGACTGTGCACATGTGATTGCCAGTAGAAACAGAAATGTTAATATGGCAAGAACCCCAGAGGTGATCTGGTAATTTTCCCCCTGAGCTGAGTCTCCTCTCCCCACATCCTCCCTCGTCCATTTTCCATAAATTGTGCTATTAATTCACTCATTAGCTAGTGGAATGATATTTATTTATTAAGAACATACTTAGCATACTCCCAAGGAGCAAGTTAAAGCTCAGTGAACAGCTGCATTTTCTGGTTGTGAAGAAAAATACGCTGAGGAATGCATGCAGAGAGTTTCTATGTATGTTATAATTTCATATTAAAAAACTATTAAACTTTATGCTGGATGAGGGAGAAAAGAAGAAAAAAAAATCCCAGTGCAAAAACAAGTTAGGAACCTAGGAGCACAGTTTCCGAATGTTTATTTTGTCAGATACACAGCTGACATGATTAGTTCTAATGGGGTGGTGATCCTCATTGAATTGCAGATTGGTGTGAGTGACTGAAATACCACAGGGACTTCAAATAAGTGATGCATACGGTATTACTTAGTCTGCATCCTTTACCGAGTTGAAGGCTTCTTTAGCTCTACCCCTTCCCAACACACCCGCACTCATGCGCACGCACACATACACACACATAACACACACACATACACACACGTGTGCACACCACATATGGATCTGTCTTTAGAGGAGCTCCAGGCAGAGCATGGATGACCTATCTAGAGCAACACAGACTTGCCTTTGCTGACTTCCCCCCTTTGCCCTCTGCCCCACCCACCCCCCACCCCCGGCCCTGAATGCACCCCTGCCCCCATCTCCACTCTCCACCGCAGATAATGGCGTATCAGATCAGTCTGCTTTGCTGCTGCATCAAGACCCAGATCGATTTATTGACTCAGAGTGGCTGGTACAGTAATTGTTACAAGAGAAGAATGGAAAGTGAGAACGTGTCCACATGAAAAATAAAAATGATGTTTTGTTCTTTTCTGCCCCCCTTTTCTGCCTCATAGATCTTGATGTGTTTACATAGCAGAGAGCACTTTACTTAAGTTAATCAACTCCTTCTACATTATTAATTGTGACAGTTTGGGTGCTGCACAACAGGAAGTGTAATATGGGAAACACTGATCTCACTCAGATGGTGTGGACCTGAGCCGGTTTGATATTCTGTCCCTCATCTCACCGCTTTGGGGTCCCATCAGATCACATTTCCCTGATTGACAACACAGAATGCCTCCCATCAATACAACTGATTCTGTGGAAAAAGACACAGAGCATTGTTTTTAACTGGAGATAGATAAATTGTGGCGATGGCAAAGAGAACATTTCAGAAATCTTTCAGTTGAGAAATCTGAATTGGGGGACTAAGGTACTAGGATCATTCCCAACAAGCCTAATTTGTCAACTTAGAAAAATAGTGCTATTAGAAAAAACTTACTACAGGTGAAAGATAGATTTTGTTGTGTCTAGCAATGAACTTGAGGATATAACAGCTGGGTTTTTTTTTTAATCTTTATTATTGGAAGTATTACATATGTCCCCTTTTTAAAAGGCCATCCACTAATTTTTTTTTGTAGGAAGTTTTTGGTTAAATGCACATCTTTGGAAGACATTTCATTAAAGTTCAACTTTCAAGGCTTATACCTGTAGACCCTAACATAAATCCTACGTGAACGGACAAAAGTGAATGGGTGTCATTTGTGACCTGGAAATAAAAGGTCAGCCATTGGATTTATAGCTTTTTTAGTGAAAAGAACATAAAGATTCCTGCCAACTGGAGTCAATCCATATTTTAATGTTTCCTAGTTAAGATTATAAAATCAAGGGATTAGGATCATGCTGTTCAGTGAAGGTCAAACATTAAATGTGATGGGCTAAGTGTCATTCCCATGGGGCAGAAGTTAATATTTCAAAAACCATTTCTGCCACTGGCAGTCAAAAAATGGATTGCCATAGTCATTAGCCAAGGTAAGGGGAATCCCACTATCATTACAAAATTTAATGATGATTATTACACTAATCAACTATATTGTTCAATTACTCTGCTGTTCTCCTATAATGTCCCCAAACAGCGATAGTGGATTGATTGCTATCAAACAATTGGGAACAAGTCAAGATGGAGAGTCATGGGTAAAAGCTTCTTGTGGGAAAAGGGTTTGTGGGTATTTTATGGATAAGTGTGATAACATTGAAGCTTACATTGCATACCACATTCTTGACTAAGAATCTATGACACTACAGACCTGTTATTAAGTATGATTCACCAATACAAGTTTTTAAAAACAAACAAAAAATGAATCTCTTTTATTATAGTTTTATTTCACCCACACATACACTTTTATATTTTTAGGGGGAAATTCATTTGCCAGGTCCTTTTCTTCTTCACAGTATGTGATCTCTGGAGTCCATCTACTTTGGATTTTTATTAAGAGAGAAGACAGCTATTTAAATGTCTTTACAGGGTGACTCAGACTCATACACCCCATGCCATTTTCAAATCCATTTTAAGATATCAGTATTTTTTCAAAGTTATAAAAATACTAAATACTTGAGCTGTTTATTTCTTTAAAGATGATCCACTCCAGATCCCATCATTTTTCAGATGGGACTTTAAGTGTGTTGTGAGATAAAAAGTGTATCATTTTTATAAAGCAGCACCTCCAAATAAAAGAGCCAAAGCCCAGGGAGGTGAGGTGACCTGTGCGGCCACACAGCTAAGGAGAGGGAGAATGCTGGACACCCAGAAGGGAAGGGCTGAGAGTTTAATATGTGGCTTAGGAAATGGGTGTGTGGTTCCTATTTTGCAAGGATATTTTATATAAGGCTAATGTCCATCAGACTGACCCAGATGCATTTGAATCCTGAGGAACAAAAGCATGTCATGCAAAAGTGCACCTTGCAGCTTTTATCTTCATAGACTGCACGCAGTATTGTGAGAATGTGGGTGGTGTGGGGGGGGGGGGGGATTAAACCAGGGCTTCTGTCTGTGCTCCGAGGTAACATTGGCTGCACATTTTTCTAGCTTCTGTCCTTCACAATGCAGGCAAAGGTTAAGATTCCCATCTACTTTCACAGGCACACACTTTAAAGTACTTCTACAGGAATCAGGGAGTAGGGAGGACCTTTGATTTAAAGTTCAACATTTACATTTGTAATTTCGACTAATTTCTGTGCTCTCATTAATTAAATTGAAATTGTTTAATTAGAATAAAACTAAAATTGAGCATTAAGATTAATTTAACCTGGTAAGCTTTGTGTGTTTTTCCAGACAAATATTATGAAATATAGTGATAACGAAGCAGTGAGAGGTGTAATTGCATGTCTTGTCATGATTTCACTCTCTGCCAGTTGTTCTCTCTGGTATCTGGATAACTCTGAATGTTTCTATTTGTCACATCATTACCATTCAGCGAGGGCCATGCTATATCTCTCAGTTGGCCTCTTCCCAAATATTTTTTCCTGTCAAAGTCCAAAGATATACCAAATTCTCTTCACCCCACCCCTGCTAACAACATCATTATTCCCCTTTCTCCAACCCCCACCATCTTCCAGGAAGAATATTTGCTTGGTTCTTCCCCTGGGCCTTGCATCACAACGACCTTTGTAAACCAAGAACTGCTGAATGACACTCCTTATGGAATTCACTAATGCTGCTCAGCCTTGGGGTGAGCTGTCAAATATGGACAGTCCCTTTGCACCCTTTCCTGGACGCTTGCTTTGAATAAGAACCAGACACAGGATTCAGCTCCGTAGTAAAGTGAGGGATTGCAGCTGCTTAGTAACTAACTCTAACAGGGCGGGATAGAAAAGGCAGCTACTCCAAGGGCCTAATTTGCTTCTAGGAAATAGCTCACCCTCTTCATCCTGTGCCTTCCATGTAGCTCTAGCCAGCCAGTGTGTCTCCAAATTTGATGCCCTCTTAAGAAAAATTGTAGAAGATTCAGTGTAAAATTATATAACATTAGATCTGCATTTACCTACCCACACATTAAGGAATAGAAAACTTTTGAACTATCAAGTCAACTATCAAATTATTCGGTCTTTGAAATAATTAAGATCCACAAGGATAAATTAAGTCTTCAGGAAAATCTGAAAACCATTTGAGTTTCAAATTTTTCCCACAACCATTTTGCCAGAGTTGCTTTAAAAACACACACACCACACAAAGTAACACAGGCCATTATGTTTGTTTCCTCTCGCAACCCTTCACAGAAGAGGTCCAAGACAGTGGGAAATCGGTCAAAATGAGACATATTTATGAAAAAGAAGGAAGAGAAATAAAAAGTAGACAAAAGAAAACACACATGAGTCTTAGTAATTGGGGATTGAATGACCAATGGTACAGGAGGGACTATCTCATATACAGATTATCATCTTCTGGCAAATTGGCCAATCATCATTCTTGCCCCAAAAGCTGAGAAGCTCTTAGATTTGTGAGCCCTGATTCCACTCAATCACCCTAAGTAAACTGCTGCCTAAAAAGAAACTAATTTTACCATCCATTTCTACAGAACATCGTCTGAATGAGATCCACTTTTATTCGTGTCTCTATCCAGTAGAAGAAACTTCCTATGTTCCTAGCAAAGGTTTTTATTTGGAAGCATATTCACATTTAATTTGGTTTTAGAAAAACCTTAGTGTTATTCAGCATTTGAGCTAGGCTAAGCTCAGAGATTCAAAGACATGAGCATATAGCTGACATGCTCGTGCTGTGATTGTTCTTGTCCAAGAAAAAAGGACTGCCCATTATTGCCCTAAGCCATAAGGGACCCTAGTGAGCATATAAAGATGAGGTTTTTGTCTTTCCCATATCAGAAAAAAATTTTTTTTTAACCATTAGGCCCTGGTCAGGTGGCTTAGTTGGTTGGAGCATCATCCCGTACACCAAAAGGGTGCAGATCCAATCCCTGGTCAGGGTGCATACGGGAGGCAACGGATTGATGTTTCTCTCTCATATCAGTGTCTCTCTAAACAAATAAATACATACATACATACATACATGCATGCATACATACATATCCTCAGGTGATGATTAAAAATAAATAACCTGGCCAGCATGGCTCAGTGGTTGACCGTCGACCTATGAACCAGGAGGTCACAGTTCAATTCCTGGTCAGGCCACATCCCAGGGTTGCGGACTCAATCCCAGTGTGGGGGATGCAGGAGGCATCTGATCAATGATTCTCTCTTATCGTTGTTTCTATCTCTCTCTCTCTCTCTCTCTCCCTTCCTTTCTAAAATCAATAAAAATATATTTTTAAAAATAAATAGATCAATAATAAAAATGTTAAAGCATCAGTACAGTCTAATAAAGAGACAAAAAACTTTCCTATAATTTCATTTCATCCTCAAAACCACCATCCTAGGAAGATGTTCTCGATCCCTTCTTACCAAAAGCACAGACTAAGACCTAGATTCACATGGATACAGCATCCACCCTGAGCCAGGTAGTTTCTTCTCTGAACCCTCACAGCAGGGCTTGCTTTTGAACTATTCCTCTGACTCATCACCTCTGCCTTGCAGGGATGCAGCAGCCAAACCTGGGTACGGGGAATGCCACAGCCTGCAGTGCGGCTGGGGATGCTCAGCTGTCAGGAAAGAACTGGTCCAGCGGAGAGAAATGCAAGAAAGTACTCTCAGGTGTCACACCATTGCTTTATTACTGTTGTGCTGAGAGAGAGAGGGGAAGGGAGGGTGGGAGAGAGGGAGAGAAAAGGAGAGAGAGAGAACATGAATGAGTGGCATTTCTGTGCACAAAGACCATTGCTGCTTTCTCCAAGCTCCTAGACTCTTGCTTACAAGGGGACTGAGTCTTAACCAGCTCTCTCCAGGCTGGTTCCCTATGAGCAGTGAGGAATCCCTACTTCAGCTCTTCCTTGTTCTGAAACAGAGATAGCCCTTACTTTTTCTCTAGTGTACCCTTATTTGGCTGCACAATCCCTGAGATCTTTCTGACCTCAAAAATCCTTTAGGTTTTTTTTGCAAACATAATAGGAGATTTGAATTGGGGACACTGATCTTCATCGCACTTCTTAAATGAATCTGCAAGGCAGCAAAACAGTATGAGCAAACTCTAGTTTTAGTACTTGAAGAGAATGAATACGCAGTGGCCATTTGCACAAAGAGCTGAAAATGATTGCAAAGAAATTTGAAGTCATGGCTGTGGAATTGTAGCATAGACATCTAGAGTCTGTAACTCTCTTTTTCACCGGACTGTTAACTCTCTGGCCTTAGTTTCCTTGGCCCCTACCTTGTCTTTCTCTCTCTCTTTCTCTGACTTTATTGTAGATCTGAGGAAACGTTTAGTACTGACTAAAGCTGGGTGCTGCCCAGCCTGTGAGTCTGAAATGCCTGAGAAAACAGCACAGATTCCAACTGTAAGACATTCCTTAAGAAAGCCTTGGAAACCAGCACCCTGAGGCCGGCAGAGTTCAGAGGGAGCACTTGTAAGTGAGGCTCAGTTATAAACGCTCGAGGAGTGTTTTATTTAGTTTAAACCTGAACTTGAACTTGTAAATGAGTTCCTGGAGAACAACACAGAAAGGCTGATGCAGTAGAACAGGAAGCTGTATTTTAGCTAAGATAATTAACTTCTTTAGAAGAAAGGAAAGCCTTCCTTCAAGTATGTGTTTCCCTGACCCGCCTTTAGGATAGCACACGGGGACAGTCTACAAGATTTTTGTGATTGCAGGACCAGAATGAAAGTTAGTATGTTTCATTTGATCTCATCACCAGGCTCTTATCCATAGGGTGACTTAACAAGAGAAATGGATATTTAAAGAGCCAGTGAACATCTAACAGTCATCCAATCTGTAATTGTTTTCATTAAAATATAGTAAGGAAGGTGTGAACCTGTTCCAAACTGTGTATGAGTTCTGAGTTGCTCCTAAGCCTCAATTACCAGGAGAGCACTACCAAGTGGAATTTATCTGAAAACAAAGTAACTGATTTTGTTTGCATGCTTAATTTTACAAAACATAGACTTTTTTAAATTAAATCCTCGCCCAAGGATATGCTTATTGATTTTAGAGAGAGGGGAAAAAAGAGAGAGAGAGGGGGAGAGAAACATGGATAGAGAACATCAATTGGTTGCCTCCTATATGTGCCCCCACTAGGGATTGAACCTGAAACCTAGGTATGTGCCCTGACTGGGAATCGAACCCACAACCTTTTGGTATATGGGAACAATGTTCCAACTAACTGAGCCGCACTGTCCAGAACTATAAAACACATTCTTAAATCTGTCTTCAGTAATTTTTGCTTGTAAGATCTTCACCATCTCTGACATCATTACTAAAATGGTAAAAATGAATTACATTTTCTGTGTTAATATGATACTACCTCTGTCCAGGAAGCATACATTCCTGACAGGGAAACTAAGTAGCTTTGTCGATCACATAGATTATGAACATGTCCAAATCATTGATCAGACCCTCACACTGACTGTTCGTGCTGTGGGAACTTTGATCATCTTGGTACAGCTCCGCACCTAGTCCCACCAAGGAGCTTCCCTCTCACCTCCCCAGGAAATATTCAGGAAGAATCTGTCTGTAGAGATGAATATTGCTTTGCTGTATTTTTAATTTACAAATTTAGAATGAAATAAATCTGAACATAAAAAGCTCTTGCTGGTTCAGCACTAAAAAAAAAAAAATACCGTCATTTGAAACTGCCAACTCCCCTTGTGGGTTTGTTTTGCAAGTCACGTCTTAACAAAGACAAGTTTTGTTGCCATAAAACCCTAAGTCCTGCCACATTTACAGGAGGAGGAGGAAAGCCTGGTTCACTGATCCCTGGTTTGTGCTTTGGGGGATGTCGCCTAGAGCTTGGACAGGGCTCAGGGCAGTCATTCCATGTTTAGCCAGGGTGTGGGCTCACGTGAAACCCTGACCCATCCTGTGCTGCCCAGGCCACATCAGTACTGCCCCTACTTTAGGCCAGTATTTCAAGGTTTTATCCTTGAACACTTATTTCCTCCACCAAATGCTGTGGTAACTGGTAGACTAGGGCCTGTTTTGAGCCCTGAAGTGACAAGGCTAGAACCCAGGTCTCTGACTTGTTCCACAGTCGAGCTCACTGTAACCTCAGTGAGGGATGTGGACAGTTCAGCCCCTGCCAAGGTCATGTCTGCACTGTTAAAGAGGAAGAGGTGACTCCTGGAGCCAGCAAAATCGCAAAGCAGGTGTCAGACAGGCAATGGAAACACAGAAAGGGGGTCTCTATAGAACATAGCAGAGCAGCTTTGTGGGTGCCTCAGCCCCCGATGCACAGCCCAGTGCTGCGTTGAGAGGCAAATCCCACTATCCTCTCGCTCTCGCTCTCGCTCTTCTCTTCTCTTCTCTTCTCTTCTCTTCTCTTCTCTTCTCTTCTCTTCTCTTCTCTTCTCTTCTCTTCTCTTCTCTTCTCTTTTCTCTCCTCTCACGAATCTGAAAAGTAAGGTGCTACAACTTCTGCACATTCTGTCCGCATTTTGCCTCCAGGCCTCAGTTCTCTGGCTCAGGACAGAAGCCTTCCATTTCAGCTGCTAAGCGGGTTGGTCATGGTTGAGGTTGAGTGCGTTCTTCCCTTCCTTTCTTAATCCGGTGAATGGAGGAGGAAGGACTGGTGGTTTGTAAGGCCTTTGAGAGAGAAGGAGCCTGCCCTAGCTTCAGTGGGGGCTTACACAGGTGGAAAGGGAGACTGGCTTGAAGGGGGTCGGGGCAGGAGGAGGGGGAGGCAGGATATGGGATTGGAAAGGACAGGAGGAAAGACCCGGGACCGGGAACAGAGGAGGATGAAAAGAGTAAGAGGCAAAAACCTGTGCTCGGGGCCCTGCAAGGAGGCACCAGCTGGGGTAGAAATGTTCTGAGGTGGCAGGTGCCATTCAGTGCCTAAGGGCATCTTGGCTGAAAAGATTAGTTTGGGGATTCATTTCTGCCAAAGTACCAGATCTGCTGTCATCCCGTTGCAGGATGTCTCTGGGAGAATTTTTTAAAGAACTGGACTGACTTGATTTCATCTACCTGCACAATCTGGACGTTAAATCTATGTGATAGATTTGCTCTGAACCTGAGTCACGTTTGGAAAGAGCTTTTCAGCACTGGGGGAGGAGTGGGAGTGGGAGTGGGAGCGGGAGCAGTCGGGGAATGATTGTGACAATGTGACCACGCTTTGCTGAGCTTCAGCCTCCACTCCCACCCCCTCTTTTTAAACGAGAAGGGTTGCCTCCCCGGGCCACCATTGGGCCAGCCCCAAGTGTGACTGTCTGCACTTGTTAGACAACAGGCATTTAATTAAACTTGGAATCTGATGTGTAGAAAACATAGTGTTGTTTTTTTTTTTCATTTCATAACTCCCCAGGAAATCATATTCTTCTTCTTCCCTACTCCCCTCAACTCTCCCTGCTGAAAGAAAGAAAGAAAAGAAAGAAAGAAAGAAAGAAAGAAAGAAAGAAAGAAAGAAAGAAAGAAAGAAAGAAAGAAGAGAGAGAGAGAGAAAGAGAGAGAGAGAGAGAGAGAGAGAGAGAGAGAGAGAGAGAGAGAGAGAGGACTAGGGGAAAGATCATTTTAACATTGAAAATCAAAACGTACAGAGGGCTAGGTTGCCTTCTTTATTTTTGCCTTTGGGGCACACACTAGCCAATAATAAAGCCTGTATTGTATCTTCGGACCAGAGCCAGCTTTTTTATGGCTAACTTCCCATATGGAAAAGGGTTCGTCCCATTTGAGGGCATTAAAATACAGCACTTAATGAATCTGTAACTAAAATCTTTCATCTTACCTGTTGTGCAATACAAGGGGTTACCTGACACCTTCTGATATCTGGTTGGACTTTGTGGAATCAAAAAATAGGAAAAGAACAAATAGTAAACACAAGGCCCTGGATGAAAGACAAGCCTCAGAGCCCCTTGTGGTGGCATTTCCGTAGCGGAGCAACCAAGCACTGTCTGGGCTCTGCCCAGGGACCAGCAGGGCCATGGGGCCAAGCAGATAGGCCCTCCAGACGATTCCATCGGTCCTTGTCCCCTTAATCTCCTCGCTGCACCTCAGATCTCAAGCAGCGTCCGTGGCGCGGGCTCACTTTAATGGGTAGAATCTATTTTTTCATGAAAAAGCAGGAAATAAGCTGTCTCTTTCATAAAAAGATTTACAAAATGTAATCATTGTTGAAATATTCCCTTTGAACTGCCGTGTCCACGGGGGTCTCTGGCTCCCAGAGTCCTGCTTCATTAGAACCCCTCACCAGCGGCTCCAGAAGGCAGGTACACTGGTGGTGCCGCTTTGATGTCTTGAATGAATGAAAGGAAAGCACAATAAAAAAGAGCTGTTGATCAAGCATAAAATACTCTTTAAGCTGACAGAATAGCAGCGTTAACACACCCTAAGCTGCTTTTAGTTTCTTCCTTTTTTCCTCACATTTTCCTGTGCTTTGTGTATAGTGGGGGTTTGTATTTTATAAGAAGTCTCTGATCTATGTAGTATGCCATTCACTAACAAAAACCAAAACAGGATTGTTTCTGTCCCACTTGGTTGCCTGACGACTCCCCCCTCCCATCTTCCCCCTCCCTTCCCCTCCTCACCCCACTTCCAAGGCGTGCAGTTAGGCTTGCAAGGCAAGGACCCAAATGCCTTTCATAAACTTGAGCCAATTCCTTTTGTGTGGTTGGTTTCACCGCTCTGATTTTAATACCGCAATTAAAGGCAGATTTTTATTTTCTCAAGAACTTTCTCTCTTGCAACTGGGGAAATTGAACTGACGCAGCTGCTACTTTTAACTAAGAAATTATATCATTAAGTAAGAGAAAGCCGCCTTGTTGAGCGATGACTTTCTAAACCAGTGGTTCTCAACTTTCCTGAAGCCACGAGACTTTAATATAGTTCCTCGTGTCGTGGTGACCCCCAACCATAAAATTATTTTCGTTGCTACTTCATAACTATAATGTTGCTACTGCTACGAATCGTAATGTAAATATCTGATAAGCAGGATGTATTTAGGTGACCCCTGTGAAAGGGTCATTCGACCCCCAAAAGGGTCGCGCCGGACAGGTCGGGAACCACTGTAAGGCACTGGTCAGACTTGGGTCTCATGTGGCCCGTCGGCCCTGTGCAGGTGTTTTAGTGAGAGAGCCCATCCACCCTGGCTCCCTGGTTTCCTGTACTTGCCTCTACCCAGGCATTAGCTCAGTGAATCCCCATGAAACCCGATAAAGTTGTGACCTCCATTTCACTGAGTTTCAAACTGAGACAAAGGCATGCTAACTAACTTGCCCGGGATCACTTCACAACTAGTACGTGACGGTGCACTAGTTAAATGATGGACTCCGTTAACTGAAACTCCAGAGCCCTAGCTTTGACCACTCTGCATTCAGCCCTCCAGTAAGTCTGCAGAGCAAGTGTGAGTGGGCCAGCAAGCACTCTTTAATTCAGAAGTCTTCCATGTACTTTTGATGAGCACAGAAAGGGAGGCCAAAAACAATGCACACTAGGACAAGTTGGAATACGGTGAAGGAGTCGGACTTTGGAACAACCGTCAGAAGATTGGCTTGTGTATGCACTCTCAAGGTTTTGAGGTGCCGGATGGCTTATTGGGGGAAAAGATTAGTGTTTTCCTGTCTTGAGGTTTGAACCGAAAGGAGGCCTTGGCCGGGAGCAGCACGGTCAGTCTCCAGGGAGCAGTGGTTTGGACAACTCCTCTGTGCTTGTAGTAAGCAGGCAGCCGTCCATGTTACAAAACCGTCACACATGCTACCGCTGCAGTTGGCCCTGTTGCAACAGCTCTTCAGTCAGAAGTGCCTGGGGTGCCTCGGGGAAACCTGTGTCTCTCTTGGGAGAGCTCCTGTCACGGGGAGACATGGACCTGTGGCCTGAGCATGGACGCGGCACGGCCATGCTGGAAGTCACCCGTCTGCAGGCCTTCTGGGGCAACTGGCACCAGGTCGGGAACCCTGGAGACAGGCCGTTTCTTCCTTCCTTTACTCACCAGTATCAAGTGCCTAGTCTGTCAGCCACAGGGCAAGACACTGGCAACACCCCATACAAGAAGGTAGTTTTCTTGGGAAGAAAATCAGGTAATTGCAGTTCAGTGACTGTGACAGAGGTACACCTTGGGACGAAAGGCCTAGGGAAAGACCCCTTGGAAGAAGGGACTGCTAATCTGAGAGGCGCAGGACTAGCAAGTGTTAACAAAGCCAAGGAGAGGGGCGCAGCTGTGCCAAGGCCCAGCAGGGAGAAGGCATTTGGCTTTGGGGGATCTGGAAGAAGTTTAACAGCCCAAGTGCTGAGTACAAGCAGGGAAAAGATAAGACCACAAAGGTAAGCCCGGCCAATCACAGCCCATTAATGGTTTAATAGTTTCCTGTACAATAAACAAGTCTTGGTTTAGTGTTATTGAAAACAGGGCTTTCTTTAATTAACAAAATCAGACAAGAAAAATGACCACAGAGATCAAAGCTTGTGGCTGGCAGTACCAATAACTGACACCTGTGTACAGCATGTCACCTTTTTAAGAAGAAACCAGTGTTAAAAAAAAACACACACACACAAAAAAAAAACCTCTTTCCTTTCCTGTAGTACAGACTGGTTTTCACAGCGATCCTCTGAGTCCCAGGACACACAGCTCCTTGAAGTCGTATAACTAGTCCATGGGAAAAGTGAGACTCAGTCCTGGGTCCCTCAAACATTGATGCTCAGCCTCATCAGTTGACATCTATATATATAAAAGCCTAAGTGATTAAACAACCAAAAGACTGGTTGCTGTTATGGGCACTGACCACCAGGGGGCAGATGCTCAATGCAGGAGCTTCCAGCCCCAATCGATTGGGAGTGAGCAAGATGACCGGGCATGCCCTGGAGCCCTCCTGCAGTCCCTCTCCAGCTGACTAACCTCCCACGTCCCTCTCCAGCCCAATCATGCACCGGCGGGGTCCCTCAGCCTGGCCTGCACCTTCTCAAAATCTGGAACACCTCAGGAGATGTTAGAGAGCCAGTTTTACCCCATCCCGCAGGCCAGGCGGAGGGACCCCATTGGTACACAAATTCGTGCACTGAGCCTCTAGTAGGTTTATAAAGATCCCAGTGTGAGGCAAGCAGGGTACCGGCACCTTGAAGGACATAGTCTAAAAGCCAGCACCTTTTTTCTGAACAACGCCTTAAGAGGAGGCACCCCATTTATTATACTTATCACATCCCTGGAGTTCACCACGTGCATAACACCGAGCACACAGTAGGACTTGTTGAATGATGAAGAATAATGCTCCAAACGGATGTATGCTAATGTGAGAAGCCAGTAGTGTACTCTGAGGCCCTGAGCATTTCCATTGTATTGGAAGGGGACCGGGAGGCTACCAGGCTTTAGGTTGATTTGCCAAGGACAACTCATTTGGACTAAAGAGTGGACTTTAGCTCATCCAAACAAGAGCAGGAAGCCAAAAATGACTAACTGGATTAGCTTAACCCAGCGGAGATGGAATCTCCTCCAGAGAGAAGTCAACATGGTGACCACAACTCATGCAGCACTGGTCGGATGCACACTGTTTAGTGGCTGAGGGAGAGCTAGGCCTGCTGGGGTCGGGGGGAGGGCTGAGAGTAGAGGGAGTGGGGGCAGAGGCCTCTCGGGTGTGAATGTCCTTAAATAACCCACCTGGCCTGAAGAAAAAAGCCAAGTGTCACACCCAGTTCTGGATTCCACATTAACAACCTCCTTCCGCAGTGTTCAACTTTGCCCCTGAGGTCCTTTGTTTAACTTTTTAATTTGAAAAACAGATTCTGCTGGGTCACAGTCTGTTCCGTCCTCCCCACCCCACACCCCACCCCCACCAGCACCCTCTCTTTTTTTTTTTCTGGTTCAAGTAAAATATAGCTATCTCAAACAGACTTGTATTTCCTTCTGTTGCTAAAATATACATCCGGCCCTCTGAGTGAAAAGGGTTCATAACAGACCTTTAAAAACGTTGTTATCTGAATGTTTGTGGTTACTAAGGAGTCGAGTCTTCCCCCAGCAACCTCATGACCAAAGAGTGGAAAATGGCCTCAGTTTCCTAATTGCTCTTCATGCGGCACAAGAAAGGAAAGCGCCGGCCACTGTCGAAGGCACCTACTGCCATTTCAGGCTTCCTGTTTCAGATGCAGCCGGACAGATTTTGTTTATGGTTCATAAAACCTGACGACTGTGACTAGTCCAGAATTCTGGCAGAATGGGATCCGAACTTTCATGGAGCTGTAAATTAAGGGGCGGGAAGTGTGACAAAACTCCTTAGAGAATGGTGGTGGTGGGAGGGGGGCGGGGGTCGCACTGCAATGGTTAAATGAAATTTTATAAGCACATTCAGTGTGGAGCTGTTTTGCATTACATGAGTTGAATACCTTAGAGACGCCACATCTGCAGGCACTTTATTAAATCCTTAGTCAGCACTTTCCAACCTGATGAGATTACTTCTTCATTTGACTGGAGAAAAGGAAAGCTGAGCTCTGGTCCTGGACTGCAGATTTCTTTTGATGTTTCACCTTGAACACAGGGAGAGGACAGTTCTCCCCTTCTATCCCCCCAGCACATCCCAAACTGGAGGAACTGTGAATGTAACAGAGCTATTTTCCTTACCCAGAGCCTTTGTGGGAGTGTGGATTTATGGACGTCCAAATCAACTGTAGCAGAGTGTTCCCCTGGAAAAAATAGATCAAAGCCCCGTGTTTACTTCCTTAATGTAAATGTATCGAGATAACATCATCCTATATTGTATTGCAATATTAGGACTCACTGCAGATAAGGGACAGATTTCCTTTGTAGTTTGCTGGGTACAGTAGGTTAGATGAGGAGCTATGGAGTCTGAAGGCACAACCCATAGGAACCTAAGCTGATGTCAGTAAACAGCTGAAGATGATTTTTTTACACTCCATAAATGAATTTTGTTTAATGTGGCAACATTTTCCTAGTGATTTGCTACTCAACCCCAACAATTTAACAATCTCCAATTTCTTTTATATTTTTCTTGTATGACCAAGAAGAAAGTGCTCAGAATTGTTCTTCAAGGAATGTTTTGGACCTTGCAGTGCTTGCATAATGAATTTTACAAGAAAATGTCACAAGAGAAAAATGGCTTTTTCCAGTCATGGAAGTTTATAGGAATTGGTTGGCTTATAAATGTGCAACTATTACACACATTATAACAGAATGGGGGGTATTTTCAGCTACAAACTGATCATGAGAAAATTCGAGAGTATGCGTGAATATTTATGATGTTGATGATGATGATTATCATAACTGTTTATCTGCCATCTCTGCAAACAAATGATTTAATCGGAATCAGAGACCTATTTTTTTTTAAATTATCTGTGTGGTTCCCTTAACCCGGCCCCCTTCCCATTCTGGAAAGCCTTGGTCAAGTAGCGGGTGAATTGTCATGAAGATTAGTGTGATGTTGAAATAAGTACTAATGGCCAAATTACAGGAGTGAAAAAGTTTAAGAATAGGTTTTGGTTTGGGCCTGAAAGGGTTAATTAAGTTTTTTTCACGGGTTATTAAAGACCCCCAACCCAAGCCTTCAGGAGTCATATTGACACCCCACCACAGGACAACTCGCTCCTCTATTGACATGTTGCTGGTCTGAGCACAATAGCCTTCTGTGTCTGCAAATCATTGCTAAAATCATCTCAAGGAAAAAAAAAAAGTTTGAAAGCTTTAACGTTAGACAAAAGCCCAAGAGCTGCAGTGCGCAGCTCAAAACCCCAGAGTCAGCAACTTCTATTGATTAAAAACTAACCTTTAAAGTAACTCTGAGAGTGTGTGGTTAGCATTTAAATTTAAACATGTCATGAGTTGATTTGTGTTACTGAATACCAACTCAAAAGGAGTAACATTCACATCGCTTCTTTTTTTTTTTCTAATTCCCTTAAGCAGCTAAAGTATTCCATGAAATGTCAATAGGGCAAAAAGAAAAAGGGGAGGGGGGCAGTGCGGGGCCTTGCAGTTTTCTTTCCCATGCAAATATTCACCCCCCAAAAGAAAAGTGTGGAGAGCGAAACACAATAATTAGTCCTTTGTCTAACTTTCCCAAGTGCCAGAGAAAGACAGATTAATTAAATATACAACGGTGTTGGTTTTCGGAGTGGGGGTCCTGCTTGCTGTGTAGGTCATAAATTAGGCAGAATAAATACTTCAGTGTGTTTGCAGTGGGCCTGCTACGTCAGAGCCACTGGAAGGTTGGTGGGAGGAGAGCAGAGGGTTTCTTGCTAATGATAGTCACGTCTGGGTCTGTCTGGTTGCTCTTAGCAACCAGACATGATGTAACACCAGGATGAACTTGAACTTGGGGGACTTGAAAGGAGAACAATAGACCAGAGCAATCAATAAAGCCTATTTCAGTGAAGGATTACAGAGCTGCTCTGGGGTAACCTTGTCGGCAAGGCGCACTGAATAGTAAGATGTGTGAAGAAAACTTTTTCCCCCTGCTTTGCTTTTTAAGAGAAGTGCAGAGGCACCGCAGAATTTTGTAGTGAGCTGAGGTTGCATCCAGAAACTGTGGTGTGGAAAACTGCTCCCCCTGCTGACTCACCGGGTCCCAGGCGTTGGCTTCCAGAACTGCTAACGCTGTGTCCAAGTCTGGAATTTCACAACTGACTGAGAAAGTGTGCGAACAGAGATTGTGAGCATTATTTGTGGCACCCAAAGTTGAACACTGTTTTGTTGAAGAGAGGACTCTGGCTCTAAGGTGGCTGGGAGGCAGCTCCTAGGAGAGCCTGCTAAAAAGACACTTTGGAGGCTGCGTGGCTCTGCGCTCTCTCTCCCTCGCCTTTCCTTTGTCCAGCTAGATTGAGGCCGTGTGCATTTGCCAGGATGATTTCCTTTCAGGACACAAGAGGCCTTATTGTCTTCCTCAAAGCATGTGGTCAGAGAATAGCATCTCAAAGTATACAGGATGAGTGGCTTTTCGGTTCGGGTTTAGGTTTTTTTCAAGTGCTCTGGAAATCAAAGGTGACTTGTGTGACCAGGAAATCTTATACCAACCTCCACGTAGCTATCATTTCGCCATTTATCCTGGGGATCAAACGAGTCCTCACTTTACCTAATTGAATCTCTTGGATACGAATGAGCCACCATCTGACCGAATCAACCCCAATGTAACCCTTTCTTGATCCTGTCAACTCAGAGGTTTTAGAAGCATTCCCTCTCGGCTAGAAGTTGATGAGGTTTCCGTGAATAATGATAAATGTGGTGGAGTTGACCAGGGTATCTCTAGAGAAAAGTTGGCAAAAGCCATGTACTTTTTTATTTCACTCGAGAAACTGACTCTGATATTAAATTGTAATTGGTCACTTCGTTGAGCTTACAGAGAAAGACATGCTGGCATATAACAGGAGGTATAACCAGACTGTTGCCCCAAATTAACCACCTAAGATTTATGAGAGAAAATGGTAACTGGGCCCAGCAGGTATAGGGAAGACTCTAAATAAATGTTGAATGAACAAAATATGAATGCGAGTTATGCTTCCCTTGGCACATTCTAGTAACTAATACGGTGAAGTTTTAATTACTATATGTCATTGTTGAAGCCATTGTTTTAGACATGCTGAGCAGGAAGGAGTATTTCACGTCATCAAATCTACCTCACGCACATAGAAGGAAAGTTAGTGTAAGAAAAATGCTGTGACTTATCCAAAACCACTCAGGACTTTCAGTATAGCGTTTTTTCCACTTTGCCTCCACTTATCACTATTTTTAAAATTTTTTCAATTACAGTTTACTTTCAGTGTTATTTTGTACTAGAGGCCCAGTGCATGAATTCGTGCATGGGTGGGGTCCCTTGGCCTGGCTGGTGATCAGGGCCTATTGGGGCTATCTCATTGCGGGTGGAGAGGGAATTCGGGAGGTTGGCCAACCATGGGAGATTGACTATGGGAGTGCATTGACCACCTGGGAGCAGCTCCTGCATTGAGTGTCTGCCCCCTGGTGGTCAGTGCACATCATAGCAACTGGTCAGCTGGTCATTTGGTTGCTTAGGCTTTTTTATATATAGACTAGAGGCCCAGTGCATGAAATTCATCGGATAGCCCTCTCACAATCCATGACTGCCAACCACTCACCTGCCTGCCTGCCTGCCTGCCTGATTGCCCCAAACTGCTTCTGCCTGCTAGCCTGATTATCCCCTAAAACACTCCCCTGCCAGCCTGATTGACACCTAACTGCTCCACTGCTGGCCTGATTGCCCCCAACTGCCCTCCCCTTCAGGCCTGGTCCTGCCCCAACTGCCCTCCCC
>PVJC01020637.1:0-28977 GCA_004026665.1 Murina feae
CGGGGGCAGGAGGAGGCTGAGCAACTTGGCCAGGGTGGCACAGGAAGCAGGGGGTGGAGCTGGAAACTGGGAAACCACTGGAAATGACAGTATAAATGAATGTTTATGGACTTAAAAGTATGTTCGTGATATTAAAGGGGAAAATGGAGGTTGCCAACTTGTGTGGTTCCTTTTTTTTTTTTTTTTTAAGCAAAAGAAATGGAGAACCACTTCACACTCATGAGGATAGTTACTATTTAAACACACACACACACACACATGTACAAACAGAAAATAAAAGTGTTGATGAGGATGCAGAGAATCTAGAACTGCTAGTGGGAATGCAAAATGGTACAGCTGCTGTGGACAACAGCACAGGGGCTTCCACAGAGATAGAAAAATAGAATTACCACACAAGCCAACAGTTCCACTCCTGGGTCTATAACTCCTGAAAATGGAAAGCAGAATCTTAAAGAGGTGTTTCTACACCCATGTTTGCAGCAGCATTACTCACAATAACTAAAAGGCACAAACAACCCACGTGTCCATCAACAGATAAATGTGGTCTATACATACAAGGCAATATTACTCAGCCTTAACAGGGAAGGAACTTCCATACATGCTATAGCATGGATTAGTCCAAGGACATTTTGCTAAATGAATAAACTAGTCACAAAAGGACAAATATTGTATGATTCCACTTCTATGAGATCCCTAGAGAAGTCAAATTCACAGAAACAGGAAGTAGAATGGTGGTTGCCAGGATCTGGGGATAGGGGGTGGGTATAGGGAATTATTGTATAATGAGCACACAGTTTCAGTTATGCAAGACCCAAAGAATTCTAGAGGATGGTTGCACAACAGTGTGAATATACTTAACACTAAATTGAACTGTACAATTAAAAATGGTTACGATGGAATGGAAAAGGAAAAGAACAAATTTTTCTATGTGCGCCCTATCTCTTAAGTAGGTTTGTATATTTAAGAATTGTGTTGGTATTGTACCAAACACTTTCTTCCTCCCTTTCTTTCTTCCTTTCTTCGGACAAGCTCTACTTTTTAAAAAATATATTTTTTTATTGATTTCAGGAAGAAAGAGAGAGGGAGAGAAAGATAGAAACATCAAATGATGAGAGAAAATCGTTGATCGGCTGCCTCCTGCAAGCCCCATTCTGGGGATCAAGCCCACAACCCAGGCAAGTGCTCTTGACTGGAATCAAATCCGGGACCCTTCAATCCGCAGGCCGATGCTCTACCCACTGAGCCAAACCAGTGAGAGCATAAGCTCTACTTTTTGAGTCGCTGTGTGGGGCCACAGAGGAAGCCTAGCTGCCTTACACTAGCCATTACGAGACCTGTTAGAAGTAGCCAGACAGAGCCCTGTTCAAGTCCCGGGCCCACCACCTTTAGCTCTGTGATTGTAGGCAATGATTTAACCTCCCTGTGTTTCAGTTTCCTCTTCCATGAGGATCATAATTCCTGCTTCACCTGTGTATCATAAATAATGCTTAGTGATAGGGTTGAACAAATGCTCATTTTCTCCTCTATCTGTACACAAGTTGTCCAAGGATTTTGAAACACACACACACACACTAGCTGTGCCTTTTGTCAAAGCCAACTCCTAAAGTCAAGGAACACAATTGGATGAGGGAAGAGCACTCTTCAGATTAGGAGAAGTAGCTCACCACGCTGAGTTAGTTTAGAGCAGGGTTTGGCAAGCGGCAGACCTGGAGACGAATCTATTTTAACCTCTGATTTTGTAAATAAAGTTTTATTGCAATACAGCCATGTTCATTTATTTACATAGATCTATGGCTACTTTCTCTATAATGGCCAAGTGTCTTAGTCAGGACAGAGATTGTATGCTCCACAAAGCCCACAATATCTACTTCTTTACAAAAACTTTGCCAGCCCCTCATTTAGGGTATATGTGGTATTTTATCAGAAGATGATTGACACATGTCATTTTCTTCTGGAGATCTCCGAAATGAAGTGGCATAGATATAGGGGCAAGGAGGGCTGAAAGGAGGGCTACCAAATTCCTTCCACCCTTCTTTTTTTTATTGTTTTGAGAGAGATAAAGGAAAGGAGGGAGGGAGGGAGGGAGGAGGGAGAGATGAAGCAAGGGAGGGAAGGAAGGAGGAAAGTGATTCGTTGTTCTACTTATTTATGCATTCATTTGTTGTTTCCTGGTTGTGCCCTGACTGGGGATTGCACCTGCAACCTTGACATATCGGGATAAAGCTCTAACGAACTTAGCTACCCAGCCAGGACTTTCCACCCTCTTTTGCTGGTGACTGGTGCTCAAGGTCAACACAACCAGCGTGTGGTTGTCAAGTGGAAGGCAGTGGGGAAACTTCATTGGTTTTCCACTGGTAGATCAATTGGTTAGATTTTTAAAGAAGAAAAAAGGTCACTGATTCTATGAGGCCAATAAAGAGTCACGGCGTATCCGAGTGGTTAACCCGTGATACTGAAATGACTCACCAGAGTCTGTGACTTTACTATTATTGACTGCACTGGTTTCAGTCCCCATTCGCTCACTCAATTCCTTCTACAAATATGGCCAAGAACTTCCTGACACATAGCAAGGTTAGCTGCACAGGCTTTTCATTTGCCTGCAGATTGTTTTTTCTTTAATGTAAAGAGCTTTTGGTTCCCCTCAGCAGTTGAAGAAACTGTCAATGTTTCTACTTTACTCCCTAGGCTATAGACTCAGCCTCTGAGTTACTGATGTGGACAATACTGGGAATAATGTGCTAAAAGACGGTCAAAAACACAGTGCTTAACTCAGAGTGGTGTTTCCAAGTTGGGGAAGAAAACAGGGGCTCCACGGGTTATTTCAAGCAAAAAGGGACTTAATACAGGGAATCAAGGGCTTAAACAATTGTGGGATGGGTTAGAGTCGTGGTGGTAGGGAAATCTTCAAGGACAGGCACCCAGGAAGCTACTGTTCCTGGAATCCAGAAAGGATGCTGAGCTAGGTAACTCTCCAGAGGGTGAAGGAAAAGAAGCCACTGACAACATCTGCATCTCAGCACTCCAACTCCCTGACAGCTGGTGCTGAGAATAAGGATGCCTGCTTCTCCTCAGCCTTCAAAGCACCATGCCAGCGTCTCTCCTTAGGAGAATCTGACCCTGAACCTTGCTGGCAAAAGTCTAGGGAACATGGCTCCAGGCTAGCTTCTCCCATAGAAGGAATGAGGGAATGGTGCTGAATCGGAAGATTTGAGAAGGTTTCCTAAAGACTGTGATGCCAGATGGGATTTTGAAAGATCAAGATTGGCCAAGCTTTGGTCAATGATTCATCCAAAGTTTCCCTTTCTGGGTTAGAAGAGCCTGAGTTAGGGAAGTACTACCTTCCTAAGAAGTGCTTATCTCATGCAACCAAATGAGGAGGGAGCTATAAATAGGCTGACTTTCTCACCATTCTGTGTTCAAAATGGATAACTGCAAGCAACTTTTCTCTTCTGGAGAAAGAAAGTTATGAGTTATAGTTACTCGATCAAATCGCAATAGCTCTCCTCGTTGGAGGTATAAGGATTTCTCTCTGAATGCATTTCATAAGATATTAGGGATTGTTATGCCAACGGGAGGAGAAGCTGCCTATTGTAGTGATTGACAGGGCAATGCACAGAGTGAGATCCTAGCATCTCCACCTTGAATATCATCCTCTGTCTCTTTGGGAGCCCCCTCCTCTCATTTTCAGAGACACATGAGGAATTCTTCAGATAATAAGCCCATTGGCAGCACATTTCCCCCTTAATGTTTAGATTGACAGAAACCTAACAGTGCCGGGAAGGTAAAGGTGCAGCATCGATTAAGCACCTACTGTTTCTCTTGCTAGGTTAGAAGCTTTGTGCACCTGATGTGTTGAACCTCTAAGGGACCTTTGAGAAAAGCCCATTACCCACAGTTTCCAGATGAGAAAGCAGAGGCCAAAAAAAGTCAAGTAATATTTCTGGGGTCATACACACTGTCGCCCCTTCCCCCGACTCCACTATTACAAGCGAACCCTAAATTCCATGGGGCAGTTCTGGGTCACATGGAGGTCATAACATCCTCCCAGCTTTGTAAAACCATGGAGAAACTTGAGCCCATCCCTCATGACTTTCTTTCCTTCCCCTTTTGTACCAGGAAAATGCAGGACAGCCAGATCTCACAATAACTAGGGTAGAGTTCTACTTCCATCCCAGCCTACCTCTGTGTCATTTTCCCACAGAAGTGAACGAATAAATAAAAAGATGGCTTCTTAGAGACTGAAACCCATGCACATTTTCAAAGTTTCAGACAAAATTCATCTTAGGGTATTTTATTTCTTTTGTTGCTATCTTTTTTACCTTTCAGTGTTTACTGATCAAATAAATGCTTATTTGTGTTAGAAAAATATCAAGTACAGGTATGCCTAAAGAAAAATAAAATCTATAAACACCTTACAAAGACAAAATTCATAGGCCCTTTGTGAGACAATGAGCTTAGCACTTTAGTTTTCTTCTTTACACCCCACCTCAGTCTTTAATAAATATTTGAGGTGTGGGGGTCTAGATCATTGTTATGACACCATTTTATATATCATAAAAACTACGTTTCCTGAATGAATTTCAGGCTTTCGTTCAGTTTTGTAACCATCATTGTGACATTTTAGCTCACTTCTTCTTTAACTGCAGGCCTTCTCCCTGGCCACCATCTAGATGTTGAGCTCTCAGCGCTCAGTGTGTAGCTGTCTTGAAGAACTCTTTCTTAAAGAACTTTTTGTCTCCTTTGCACCACTAGTGATAGCATTGTTTCCTGCAAATCTGAATGCTCATGGGACCCTATATGCAACATCCCTGGGTCCTATCCTTTTCTTCTGGAAGCCAATAGGTGCTACTGAATTTCTTATGGCATGTAGTGTGCTGGGAGAAGATGAAGCGTGGGTTCATGCCGATCATCGGAAACAAACCATTGTTTCATGTCCCGAGGCTTGTTCTGCTTACACGTGGTGGTAGAATGTGCAAAAATGGTTCCCTGATGAGTAATGCCTTCCTTGAGGGCAGACTGTGAGCATTTCTGTGTATCTGGTCTTCTATGGAGAGGGGCAAATATGCTTTTTGCTCCCCAACATTTTCCCATTAAAGTCTCCCCAGGCTCGGTCAACAAGGCACAGTTACCCACACACGCCAGTTAAGGAAACTGGGGTTCTGAGCTTCAGTGCGGAACCGAGATGAGAACCAGGCTGCTTCCAGCCATGTCCATGCTGCTTCTGGCACATCCCACAAGAGAAAGGTGAGCAGCCAAAGTGCGACCAGGTGAGCTCTCCCCAGCCAGCCGCTCGGCCAGGTGTGGAAAACACATTCAGCCAAAACCTGGGGCTTTTCCGAGCTTCAAGCAGAAGCCTCTGCGGCGTGTCTGTACGGCAGGTCCTTCCAGTCGTCTTCATGTAAGTACACTTCTCTCCCGCTTCCTACTGAAGTGTTAAATAAAATCTGCTCACATGCCTGATGGCAAGACACCATCAAGGTTTTCTCAGGTTTCGCTGGGCCTCAGGTTTCCCATGGGTAAAATGGGAATATGTGGTAGTATTGATTTTGCAGGGTGTTGAGAAATTACAGTTAAATACTGCATCTCTAGTATACATTGGATGTTCACTTGGGAGGTGATATTCTTATTTACTAATTAGAGAGGTCTCCCAGTGTCTTCTGATATTTCTAGTCTTTCCCTGACCTTAAGGTGACCAGATTTTAACATTGGTAAAGCGGGACACCATTGACCTGGGGGGTTCTTTTTTATTACTATTATTACTTAAAATATTACAAAGAGTAGTACATACGTCTCTTTCCAAAAATCAGGACTTTTTTAAAACACCGTGGGATGCGGGACAAATTGTTAAAAATTGGGACTGTCCTGCCAAAAGTTGGACGTCTGGTCACCTTACCTTACCTTCTCCCATTCTGGTGGTTAGACACAGAGCATCAGATGATTCAGGGAAGAGAAACATTAACAGAAGAAGAGAAAAGGTGTTTTTTTTTTAATCTCCCAAAGTATAAATATGGGTCCCAGACATAGAAATGACATAATAGGTCCAAAACAGACTATTTCCTGTCTCCTGAAATCAAGTAAAGATATCATGGGAGGGGAAAAGGAGGGAAGGGGACTCATTAAAAGGGGGCCTCATGCCTTGCCACCTAAGTGTCAGATGAGGATGGCAGGCTGGGACTGACAGGACCCCCCAGATGAGAGCTCCTAAAAGAGGAGACCTGTGCTTTCTTTCCCAAATTGGACCTGAAAAGGTGGCAAGGTCCCAGACACGCAGCAGAGTGTGGGAGCAGAAGAAATCTTTACAGGGCAGCCAAAGAGCCTATGGAAAGTGCTGAGGAAGATGTGGGCATGGCGCACTTGGGGCTCAACAAGGAAGCCAGTGTGGCTGCAGATGGACGAGCCAAGGGGTAGGAGAGGTACCTGGGGCCGTCACACAGAGGCACCAGGAAGCCCTGGCTGACCTTGGCCTTGAGTAAGTGAGATGGGAGTCTTTGAGGATTTTGAGCAAGGGAATGACACAAAATGGCAAATGATGTTAAAGGAGTGTCATGGCAGTTGCAAAGAACGTAGCATACTACTGGTGAGGCACAGAGGACTCCGGCAGAAAGGTCAAAGGTCACAGGGGACCAACCTTTTGCATTGCTTCGAGCTGAGGCGGCGGAATGAATGGCTGGGGGGTGGGCTCTACAGGATACTTTGTGGGCTTTTAGAAGAAAACCCACGTGGGGTCAACTAGCAACTAGAGCTGAGCTCTTCTCCCACGCACACCCTGGATCCTTAGGACCCAGAAGAGTGTTCACAGAGATCCATCTGCCCTGATGAATTGAACTCGGAGCAACAAGACAAGTCCGCCTCATCAAAGACAAAGCCAAGAAAGAAACTCCAGTGTCTTTCCCACATCGAACGGGAGCTAAGAGGGCTGGGCAGGGCTCCCCATGCTACCATGAGAAAAAAGTGGGGCACTGGCATTTCAACTATGCAAACCTTCTAGAACACAAAAGGGAGAGGACATACAATCTGCAGAAGAGCAATAAAAAGCTCAGTACGGAGGCATTTCGACAAGACCCAAAAACAAGACGATGAGGCAATAGGCTGGGATCAAAAGGGAGATCGCCAGGTTAAGGAAACAAGTGAGGGCAGAGCAACATCCTTACGGATTCAAAGAAATCAATGTACACCAGGGAAAACAGACCAGGCAGGGCTAAGAACTCCGACAATGATAAAAGGAAAAGGCTTTAGACGTCACAGTCAATGCAAAGGAAGAGATAAACGGAACAAACCAATTAGAGAGAATGACATAAGGACTTCAAAGTTGGCTTACAGAAAGATGACTTCTATTTCCTAAGGAGAGCGCCCAACAAATGGAAGAGTGTTTCGGAGATGTCATTAATCAGGGCTTGTATATATTTAGAAGAACAGTAAATCTGCAAGACATAAAAATTAATAAACTAGAAGAATAGAATTTACATGGGGACAACGAACATATCCTGCTCCACTTTAACTACAGAGAATGACTTCATCCAAGCAAAACAAGGGAGTGAGCGAGGGAGTGAGCTGGGATCACGCTGGCCCAAGATTCCTACACGCTGGTATTTTCCCGAAAGAAATAATCATGCCCACAAAGCACAAATAAAGGAAAATGTAACTTAAGAATGTTAAAACTGAAGACATTCTCAAACATGAGAGAATCCAGGTAGCCCTTTTGGAAAATATACAGAGAGACTAATCCAATGACAAGATGAATTTAATCACACACACACACACACACACACACACCCTCTTGAGTAAAGAAGTTATGGTTAAAAGAACTAGAGATCAGGGTTAAATCCATTTAAGTAAGTGTAAATAACAGCACAAAAGCAAACATTTGATTGCTGAAAAGAACACAGTATCAATCATTTTAAGTTTAAAATTATAAAAGTAGTAACAACGATCAGGAGGCAAAAGAAAGGAGATGGGAGAAAGCATCAGAGTACGAACCACTTGATGTTTATAGCAGAAGGCTAATTGCAAGATGTAAGTTAAAAGGAAAAAAATAACTCCAAGTTATGGGATTTCATTAAATTTCTACTTGATCTCACTTAGATATTTGATAAAAATACTATCACTGGCAATGGAGAAGAGGACATAATCTAAATTTCAGCAACTCCTTCAGTTTCACTTCAGCTGGTTTTTCTTTATGTTCAAATGAAATTAAGAAAATTTTTTATTTTGTTAAGTATTTTCTAGCATGCTTTCTTTGTACTTTAAAAATATTTTTAAAATTATTTTATTATGCACATTTATCAATTAATATGAAAGTTATTATGAAATAGTTATTATGAAATAGTTATTACATTTTAAAAGGTATATGCTTACTTAAGTTTACATAGTGATAAATCACTATTTGACTGTGTCCTGAAATCAGATTATTGTTCAACTAGAGGCCCATTGCAGGAAGATTCCTGTAAGAATAGGGCTTCCTCAGCCTATTCCTGCAAGAATAGGGCTTCCTGAGCTGGAGCAAAGAAGGGAGCAAAGCCCACCAAGGCAGGCTTCACTCTCTCTCCACTGCCTCGCTTCCTCCCATCTCTGCTGCCTCAGCTCCCTCACTTCTCTGCCACTTTGCTCCCTCTCGTCTCCACAGTCTCTGCTGCCTCGCTTCCTCCCATCTCTGCTGCCTCGGTTCCTCCCATCTCCACTGCCTCACTCCCTCCCTCCTCTGCTGCTTGGCTCCCTTCTGCAGCACTTGGCTTCCTTCTAGGCTGTCTTCAGTCTTGCTCAGTACCTGTGTATACAAATTAACTGCCATCTTGGCTGGGTTAATTTGCATACAGTCGCTCTGATTGGCTGGTGGGAGTGACTTGGCTGGTGGGTGTAGCTTAGGTGTCTCGGAGTGATGGTTAATTTGCATATTACTGTTTTATTAGATTAGATAGTAATTGAGGGATCGCTATGTGCAAAGTGGTCTGCCAATGGCCTCCAATAAACAATGGCATTTTCTTTATACCTCACAACTTCATGGCCATGTCCTCATTTTAAAAAGGAGAAGGAAAGTAACCAGTCCCAGGGATGTAAAGAACAGCCTAGGGAATATAGGCAAAAATATTGCAAGGTGTCAGGTGGGTACTACACTTAGCAAGATGATCACTTCATAAGTTATATAACTTTCTAATCACTGGTTTGCACATCTGAAACTAATACAGCACTGTATGTCAATTATAATTGAAAAATTAAAAAATATTTCTGGGGTCTTCATAAAAAGTTTTATAGTCATGGGGGAGGGAGTGATGAGGAAATGAAGGCTCACATATGTTAAGCAATGACATCACACACTTCCAGGAGATTGAGAGGGAGCACAAATCCATGTTTTTAATTCCAAGTCTGCTTATTCATTTATCAACTGTGTACCGAGGCTCCACTCTGTCCCTCACATTATGCATGCTCCACTATTATGGCACGAATCCTAGACTTCCTCCTCATGACTAATTTTAACTAAGAATTTCCTCTCTCAGTGGTTAAAGAAAAGCGTATGGCCATATTTCATACTGATTCCGACTCTAAACCACCCTAAAATGGTACATCTATTCAGCTTTCTTTTTTTAATCTTCTCTTTGAAGATAAATAGTTACTCATTTTACATATAAACTGCAGATTTATTTTAAAATAAAATATACTGAAATTGAAATCAGGGACTTTGTTTATGATTCTTCTGCTGTGTATTTAAGCTTTGTGTACTTTCAATATGTGGCTATTATTTCACAATTTAAAAAAAAAAAGTATAAAGAGGACTGTTAAATGCAAGCATGATTTACCAGTTTGTTTCACTCCAAAAAATTAAATGTTGATCTGTGACAAAGAGTAAAACAGATTAACCATGTTTATGTAAATGTATATAGGATTGTTTATCATTTACGTATTTTTATGTATCAAATTACAGTGCCTCCCCTCAATTAGCACCTTAAACAACAAATACTTATTGTCCACAGATGCTGGTCAGGAATCCAGGCACCACTTAGCTGGGTGTCTCTGGGTTACTCTTCCTCACAAAACCAGAATCAGTGTGTTGACTGAGGGGGAAGGGGGAATGGGCATCATCGGGCTCAACTGGGGAGGGGCTGCTTCCAAACTTACACAGGTCTCAGGTCTTCGCTGGCTGTTGATCAGAGTCCTCAGTTACATCACCACATGGATTTCTCAATAGGTCTGTTCACAACATGGCAGTTAGCTTCAGAGAAAGAGAGAGAGAGAGAGAGAGAGAGAGAGAGAGAGAGAGAGAGAGAGAGAGAGAGAGAGCCAAGATGGAAGCCACAATCTTTTTATAACCTAATCCCAGAAGTTATATTCAGTCATTTCTGCTTTATTCCATTCATTAGAACTGAATCACTAAATCCAGCCCTTACTCAAGGGGAGGGTATTACACAGAGGGTAACGAGCTGGAGATGGCTAACTGACTGGAAAACCACATACCAAAATGCCAGCAGATGACCACTAGTAGTGAATTGGAATTATGGGTGGTTTTATATTATTTTTATTTCTTTTCTGCTTTTCTGAATTGTCCATGATACAGAGGTAAAAAAAAAAAAGGTTGAAAACACGGTCTCGGTGTTTAAACGCTACTCTAACACTCACCATCTGGACAAGACGCAGCCTTACTTAGCCTTCATTTCCCCAGTACTTCTTATGATTACTGTGAAGATCAATGTGACCTATATGTAAAGCACCTACCCATTAGCACATTTTAAAATATAGACATTTTATTGATTTCAGAGAGGAAGGGAGAGGGAGAGAGAGATAGAAGCATCAATGATGAGAGAGAATCACGGACTGGCTGCCTCCTGTAGGGCCCACCCTAGGGAGTGAGCCCACAACCTGGGCCTGTGTCCTGACCAGAAATTGAATCATGACTTCCTGGCTCATAGGTCAACACTCAAGGACCAGGCCACACTGGCTGCGCTTAGTAGCACATTTTTAAGAGCTTATCAAATATGGACATTTATCCTGGATAAATATATAATTTTTAAAATATTAAAAAGAAGGTGGCGAAAGTTATAATGATACAAAAAGTATTATCCCATTTATGTTCACATTACATTTGCATTAGCAGGAGAGGGATATGAACACATACAGCACAGGAACAGTGAGAGCGAATAATATAAGCAAAATGCTCAATTTTGCAGATCAGACCATAGATGAAGGCATTACAATAAAGAGAAAACAGACAGGAGCAGTTGTGTAGAGAAATGCATTTCAAAGGAGGTGGAGTAGGTTGGGCAGGCAGAAGTCAGGGTTAGAGGATCTGAAATTCTGGTCAGTTCCTCATTTACTGAGTCTCCTCCAGCCACTGAGGATACAGTGTTGAATAAGGCAGAATGTCTGCCCTCAGGAAACTCACAGTCTAGAAGGTAGGGACAGTACTAAGGACATCCTCTCAAACTATTTGGTGACTTCAGAGATAAAAGTAAGCATTTAATCAACAGCTATTTATTGAGCACCTATTATGTGCACGGCATTCCCGAAAGCATTACTCTCAAAGAGCTCATCACAGGAGATGGACAACTTAACAGGCCAACTCAAGACAGTGTAATAAACGATAAGATGAGGAGAGAGTCTTTTTAAAAGATACTGTAAGAGATGGGAGAGCACAGGAAAGCAGAGATGTGGTGTAGGGAGTCAAGGAAGGTTTTGTGGGAAAGATCACGTCTAGGCTGAAACTATGTTGGCTAAGCCAAGGGTAAGAAGAAGAGCATTCTGGTTGAAGAAGCACCTTAAGGACATGGTGCTAGGACAGCCTAGAGAAAAGTGACATGACTGACAGGCAACAGGTTGGAGCGTTTGGAAAGCTTATTCAAGACCACGTTATGGAGCATTCAAAACCACAGACAACAGAAAGTGGGGTGCATGTCTAAAATCTGCAGGCAGCAATGGCATAATAGATGCTCTGTTTAAGGATAGCCTTGTATTGCCTTCAGAGGAAGTATGGATAAATGGTGAGCTCAGCAGCAGGGGAGCCGATGACCTTGACATCAGAGGTCAAATTCACCTCGAGTAGTCCTCCCAAGGTGATTTCCTTAAATGCCAGTAACATCTGGGCTAGAAATCCATGGTAGCTCATTCTAAGCTCTACAGAACCCTGTGATAACTTGTAAAAACAATTAGTCTCATAGATAGAGTATCAAAGAGGATGATAGAAGAGAGAGTGCTCCAAGCAAATTGAAAATACAAGGACTCAATTGGGGTCCTCTTAGAAGGGATAATCATTGGAGAGGTGCCAACAAAAGCAGAGAAGAGCCAAAAACTGGTGGGAGAAATTATTAGTCCCCACCAAAGTGGGACAACCATGTGATTTTACTCTTCCAGAGCACAGTGACTTTGGGCAAATCCCTTAATCTCTTTGACCCAAGTTTCACATCTGTGCAATAGGAATAATAACCACTATTTCACAGGACCAGCTATAAGGATAAAATGAGATTATCTCCATGAAAGAACAAAGCACTGTCCAACTGTAAGCTAATTGTACTATTATTATTAGACAGGGAATAGAAGATGATGGCAAATGTTTAAATTATGGAGTCCAAGCTTGGATTTAAATCCCGGTCTTTCAATTACTAGCTGTATGATCTAAGGCAAGTTACATAACATTTCTGAGCCTCCAATTCCTTGTCTACAAAGAAGAAAAAACAATACTAGCTACTTCATAAGAGTTTTATGCAGCAAACATGATGAATTCATGTAAAATGCTATAACAATTCAGGCATGTAATAAACTCTCAATAAATACCCACTACTATCAGTAGTAGTCATTGTAATAGTAGTAACATTAGGCACAGTACTATTTCGGGACTTTATGACCCTGATTTTTGTATGGAAAATAACATTGGTGTAAATAAGATTTAATTAGAAACTCAAATAAGATCATGCGTTTTGTGATTTTCAAATCTAGTGGCAAGGTTGCCGGATGAAACATGAGGAAACACACTTGGAGAAGTTACAAGCATTTCTTACAAACACACACCCAGCAATGGCTAAGCAAGGAACGGGCCTCAAGTTTCCTGATGCAAAACCCAGTCCTCTCTCCGATAACCTGAGTGTCTCCATGTGCTGGGTCTGGCATGCTTTAAAGAGGATAATGTGGAGACAATCTCACCAGGAATTTCCTTTCGGTTGAGCTAAAATCAAACTATATGATGTTAGCGAGACTTGCTGTCGCTTTAAAAAGCTTTTGTCTTGTCTGGTTGTCTTTCAGCTTTCTCCTCCAAGAGGAAATTTTCAATTACCCGTTAGCTTATGTTGCAAACATTTGTTCTTAAATGTACTCATTCATTCTTGTAGGTGATTAAGGATGATGGGTATATAAATACACAAGTACATAAATGACAAGCCCAACCATGTACATATGGTAATTTAATTTGGAGATGAGTACCATGTTTATGCACTTCTATCAGGCCGCTGCCTTTTGATGAACGTAAAATTTCTTACCCACCATTCACCACGGCCAATATTTAAGGCAACCTCCTAAGTGCAGGACTAGAGAAAACCAGCAATGCCATCCAGGTCACCTGCAGCTGGGAAAAACCATCTATGAGGTTCTCTCTGGATCCTAAGTCTGGGGAACCGATGCTCCTTGCTGCATTAATGCTGCGTTGGTTAGCGGGTGCGCAGTGATTCAGAACCTGCCACTGGGTGAAGCAACACTGATCCTAATGGGAGCATAAGATTTAAGACCAAGTTCTATCATTTGACTGAAAACTGCCAAGAATGTTTCTGTAACCATCACAGATAATGGGATTTTCAAGTTATTTACATAGAGAGGGGAGGACACCAAATTCAGCTAAGTTAGACTAACCCAGGTAAAAGGCGAGGAAGTGCATTCTAGAAAGCAGGAAATGGATGAAAAACTAGAAGGGTTTTGTGAGGGGACCTACAGGAAGTTCGATGTTGCTGAAAACAAAATGATGGAGACGAGCCAGGTGGGCAAAGCCCGGGTTGTGGAGAGCCTTCCATGCCGCTCAGAGGGACGTGAACTTTTTACCCCGAGGCCATGGGAAGGTCTTAGGCAGCTTCCAGATGACCCCTCTTCTCTCTCCACAGCAAGGAGGCTTGGCCAGTGATTCCAGGAAGCCAAGAACATTCTGGGTTGTCAAAATCAAAACTGAAAATCACCCATGACCATGAGCAAAGTTGAAATGTGAGTAGTCTTACCAGGGCTCAGAGCTAAGCAATGGGGGCCCTTCAGTAATACTGTGAAACTAGAATTGAGACTCTGGTGGCCACACACTCTTCTAGGTCTTTTTTTTTTTGCCCCCCTCCCCCAGGGCGTTGGCTAGAGCTGAGCTATTGTACAACTGTAGCTTTTGCAAACCTGAGCTCCTGAGTTCCTCTCAATCTGCCCCTTCTCCATTCCTCACACCCCTCTATGAAACCCTGGGGTCCCAGGGTTTAAAGTAAAACTGAAAGTTCCAAAAGAACCACAGTCACCTCCAGTGTTATCTCCTCCTCTAACTCGTCCTGCACAGTGTACCCACTTCGTTGAGTGCACAGATGTTGGGTTGACTCGGAACCCGGATGTTATACTGAAAGAACCTGGGCCCGGAGCTCAAGCACTCGGTTTCAATTCTGGTTCTGCAGCTTTCTGACCATCTGACCTGTCAGTCGGCTTAACATGTTGTGCTTCACCTTTCTCATCTGCAAAATAGGAAGTTAACTAGATGATGCCTGAGGGAGCTTTGCACTCTAATATTCTGTGGCTTTGAGAATATCCTGTCACTCATCATTGTTCTGGGTGCTGAAGAGACAAGCCACAATCTTGCCATCATGATAAAGCCATAATACACATAATTGGAAAGTAGCCAAATGATGTAGTTGCATGATTAGAGACATGGAAAACTTCAGCTCTGTTGTCTCATGAGAAAAGAGACTACAAAGAAGTATAGTATGACCTCATTTTTTTAAAAATGTTTTTATTGATTTTTTTTAGAGAGAGAGAAAGAGGGAGGGAGAGATAGAAACATTGATGAGAGAGAAACATCGATTTGCTACCTCCTGCACACCCCCTACCAGGAATGGAGCCAACAACTGGGGTATGTGCCTTGACTGGGAATCATACCAGCGACCTCGTGGTACACGGGATGACATCCAACCAACTGAGCCATACCGGCTGGGCATGACCTCATTTTTTATAAAACAAATATGTACAAAGAAAAAATACCCAAAGGACAGTCTCATGGTTTTCTCTGGTCATAAAGTTTTCTTTTTGTTTGTTTATTTTCATTTTTAAATATGTTTTCCTACAAAGGAGGTATATGATTTTTGCAAAAATAAGATTCATGTTCTCGAACACCATGGCTCCCTTGATCATTCTTATGGGAAATTAATGAGGACTTTGCTAATGATATAACATTTAATCTGGAATGTGCTGATCAAATAGGAATAATTTATTTCTCAGGAACACCTCCTTCCACCCATGTCTCATTCTTTTCTTCTGAATACATTGTGGTTTCTCATGAGTAAGCACCAACTTCCCCCACTAAAGCACACACTGCTTGAAGGCAAATGGCAATTCTCGTGCATCCTATCTAAAACTTCCCCCAGAACATAAAACGTCAATAAACTTGCACTTGTGATGAGGGTGCCGATTAACACCTAAGTCTTGGACACGGATGAAAAAATCCTCTGCTTCTGAATTCTCAGTGGTTGGTGCACCAGACTCTCAAATCTTAGGTCATGAGTTCACTTCCTGCATCATTTTGCTTCACTTCCTCCCCCCCCTCCTCCCCACATGGCTTGAACCCAAATTCCAAACAAGTATGGCAGTCATTTTACAGGGGAAGCTGAGTGGAGGCAAAGGAATAAACACAAAGCACAAGGGACTTGAGATGTGGATGGATGGTCCTATCGCCTGGAAAGGGCCGAGTCATTGGGGTAGGACAAAGAGATGGAAGGGATGAAAGAAGGGAAACACTCACTTCTTGGACCCAAGCTAAAACAAGGAGAAACCAATTTGGGGGAAAGAGCAGCTGTCAGACACACGGAATCTCTTTAAATACCATCTGTCTACATGCCAACGCAGCTTAAATGTATGTCTTCAGATGCACCTCCAAAATTTGAGACTAGTTTATTCAACGCTCTACTTGATATATGTCCCTGGATACCCAACCAACCTCTCAAACTCAGCACATCCTAACTCAATTCCTAACCTTTCCTCCTCAAACTTGGGCCAGCTGCAGCTTTCCCCTCTCAACAGACGGCAAGCTCATCCTTCTGGTTGCTTGGGCTAAAATCTTAGAAAAGGTATCATCTATGCTGTCTCTCTCTCATATTCCACACTCAACTTGTCAGAAAATACTCTTGGCTCTATCTTCAGAAGATATCAGAATCTAATGACTCTTCACCAACCCCATCACTACCCACTCGGTTTCAAGCCATCGTTATTTTTCGCCTGATTCACTGCAATAGCCTGACTTTCCCCCTCCTTCCTTAACTTCCTATAGTCTCTCCAAGCACAGCAGCCAAAGTGATTCTCTTAAGATATCTATTATTTCATGACACCTCCTACTGTACTGGGCCCCTAGCTCACTCAAATCAAAATCAAAGTTTTTGTAGACGGAGGTTTACATGATCCAATGTAATCTGGCCCCCATTACTTCTCTTGCCTCATCTCACTCAGCTTTTGTCCCATGACTCTTGTTACCGTTCCTCCTACATAATTACCTACTGCTAATTATTCATGGTTGTGTGCATGCGTTTTATCTAACTGCTTAATAATATGAAGAGTTAATATCTGAAATGTCATATTTGCATGGAAGTAAACAAATTACTTCTTCATATAATATTTCACTTAATTAGCACAATTGTCCACAAGAACTAAGTAGTAATTTTCCAATTTCACAGATAATAAATCTGAGCTCAGAGACATTAAGCAACTTGTTGAGGGTCACGCGGTTAGTAATTGTGTGCATATATTCAAATATAGGTCTGTTTGACCATAAGGGAAGAAAAGAAGACTTAATATCGATTGATTCCAGCCACATTAAGGTCCTCTAGTTGATAATCTCATTCAATGTCCCTTCATCTATTATCTTATCTTCTTTCCTTATTTCCATTGTACAAGGTGTCATACATAGTACATGATCACAAAATGTTGGCAAACATCATCATCATCATCATGACGTAAATTCTATCTTTTGAGTCTTTGCTTCAGTTATCATGGTTCCTCTTCTTTTCATTTCTCCATTCATGCACCAAAGAAAGAGACTCATGCGTAGCAAGGCTGGAGAGTTAAAATCAATGGGAAGTCATTGTCTGTGTTTCTTCTTTTTAAAATTTTTTACCTATTTGTTCTCAACATCTGCTCTCTATAGCTATTCTTAAGGGAAGGCTTGGTTTGCTG
The DNA here is from genome assembly GCA_004026665.1 of Murina feae. Taxonomy (NCBI): domain Eukaryota; kingdom Metazoa; phylum Chordata; class Mammalia; order Chiroptera; family Vespertilionidae; genus Murina; species Murina feae. Next base: position 17,365 of record PVJC01020637.1, read on the forward strand.
TATTCCTACCTAATTCCCTTCCCACCAGCAATCCAGTTCCACTTGCCAATTATATGTTTACAGTGGCCTCTTAATTCTTTTTGTAAATGTCAGTAAGGTTTAACTTAGCATTATTCCCAAAATGGCTCACCTGTATCCTGGGATACAATTATTTTTCTTCCTTTTCAGAAACTGCTGAGGAGTTGGATCAGCTAGATCTAGTCAATACGTTGTTTTTTTTTAGCCCTATTATAGGCCAATCCCTGTTCAGAAATTGGGAATGGAGAGAGATAGGACACTTGGCCCTGTTGTGGCACAGCAATGGATAAAGATAAGAACCAAGGTAATTTTGGTTTATTCCTAAAATATAAATATCTGCACTAGAAGATATCTAAGAGATCAATCAATCTCCATTTTATAGATATTAAAACTAAGTCCCAGATTTTTTACACAGTTTCCAGTTTTTATGCAAATAATTTTTATCCCAATAGGTTTAAAGTTTGAAAGTGGTTGTAAATGCATTTAAAAAATACTATTTTTAAGCAATTTTAATGTTTCACAGTTTTGCTTATTAAAAATGCTAATTAGGGTTTCTAATTAGCATGAGGTTGTGTTACTATACTAAATTTACGTCATTCCAGCAAAGTTAGAAAAACTTGACATTTTGCTGAGCCTATACATTAATCAGAAGACGAAACAGATTTTTTTATTGTAATCTTCACAATTTTTTTGGACTCCTAAGGATTCAAAAAGTATAGTTTAGAAAAACTTATTAAGATGGGCGACTAATGTCATGACCAGAGCCCTGTGTCTTTATAGTCTATTCATATCTCTTTGTATCTCATCCGTTCAACAACCATTCCTTGAGTCCCACCTGTGTTCTAGCCATTCTTATATGTACTGTGATACAAAGAGCTACACAAGCTCCCAGAGAAGAAGAATGCTGAGAACTGTGGGTTTGTGAGCAACAAACCACTCAAAACAGTGAGATCAACTATCCTAGACCAAGTAGAGGACTAGTGAGCAGAGGGATGGAGCAGATAGAAAGGGATCTGGCTTTCAAACTATTTATATTGTATTTCATAAGATGTAGGAGGCCATTGATGGTTCTGAATCGGGAAAATAGTGTGAAGACTTTATGTTTCCCGAAGGCAGCAATATAGAATGTACATAAGCATGGGGGAGAAGCTCAGAAGCATGGAGACCAAATCAGAGACTATCACAGTAATCTATTCAAGAATATATGAGAGCCAAAACAGTGGGAGGGGAATATATATGAGAAATATTTATTACGTAGGATTAGAAGAGCAGGAAGAAGGAGTTATAAATTGCTACGTATGTCCTAACTGTCAATTCCTTACTCACTTCCAGTCTCCTTTTTTGAGATCAAGGTGTCATGTTCCACATGACCCTCTCCAAGTTGGCATCAGCTTATTGGACCAGGGGTAGACTTCTGACCCACAAATGGACCAAATTTTCTTTGCTGGAAATTTCACTATAAGACATTGAGACTTAATTGTCCATTCACTGGAAAGTCCTGGAGATTAAGGTTGGCATCATGGAGAGACTCAAGGGCCAAAGTACATATTGAACCATGAACACACAGTTGAATGCAGTATCTAGGGTAGAGAATGGAAGGAACTCATAAAGGCAGTGGTAGGTGGTATGAGAAGCATGTCATCTCAGAGATGGAGCAAGGGAGACGGGAATAGGGAAAACGGAGAGGAGAAGAGAGACAGAGATCTGGGTAATGAATCATAGTCCCTGAATGATAAGAAAACGAATTCAACATCATTCTTCTGCAAAGCTACTAGATTTGACTATTCCACCTGAAGAAGGTGTTGAATAGAAGAATATTGTATTCCACTTTAGAGTGGCTACAGGAGACAGAAGAAGAAATCCTGGTAAAGAAGACATTAGGAGGCATTGTGACCCAGGAGACCAAACATGGCTCGAAGAAGTTGTGACACATAGTGCTTTAGACACATGACAAATCAAAGTATTTAGCTGTTTATTTCGTGTGTGTGTGTGTGTGTGTGTGTGTTTTAAAGAAACACAGACAAGTGGGTAACCGCAGTCATTAAATTTACACATTTGTTTGGCAGTAGTAAATTGCAGCGCCACATTTTGGGGTTTGGAGGTTTTCTAAAGAATAGCTGTGGTGAAGGGGCAACAACAAGCCTCACTAAAGAAAAATAAAAATGTGTGTTTTGCTGGCCATTGTTCCAGGTGGACAGAGACACAGAAATTGGCAGGATATTTCCCAACCATGGAGAAGCTCACACTCCTGAGATCATGCTAATACAATGCTAAATGTTTTTGTGGAAGTCTGAACATGAAATCCTAAGAATCAAGACTGAGATACCTACACGGGGCAAAGAGAGATGGAGAAGTATTTCCCCAGGAGGATGCATTTGAATATTACACAATAAGCAGATGTTTACTCGACAACTAAAGTAGAAGAGTATGCCATGACGGAATTACCACACATCTCCTCTCAATGGTGCTTCATCCGTGAAGGTAATGATTCTAAAACAAAACTTTAAGCCTCTTGAAAGTAGAGTCTTGCCATGACCAGTGTGCTTGGGCGTTGTACTATGATGGAAAGGCTTCTGGTTCCATTCCCTGTGAGGGCACATGCCCAGGTTACTGGCTTGATCCCCAGTAGGGGGCCTGCAGGAGGCAGCTGATTAATGATTCTCTCTCATCATTGATGTTCTATCTCTCTCTCCCTCTCCCTTCCTCTCTGAAATAAAAAATATATTTAAAAAAATCTATAAACAAGCCCAGATATAACAATAGAAGTTTTGTTAAATAAATCACAATTCGTACAAATGATGGAATACTGGGAAGACATTAAATGAGTAATTAGACTAATAACTAATGGCTTGAAAATGATTGATAATATGATCTGTACAGAAGAGTCAGATCATAAAGCAATATATGCAGTATGATCCCAATTTCATATCCAAAATAAAACGCAGAGAAAAAGCTGGAAATATTTGCTCAGCCATTTCTTTGTGGTTATTTCAAAGGAGAGGAATTATGAGTGACTTCATATTTTTCTTTGAGCTCTATGTTCTTTTTTCCATTTTTAAATCAAGCCCTTAATAGACCCTTAATTGTTCAGCATTTGGAATGTTTCCAATTCCCATTATTGGAAGGAAAGGTTTGAAGGACATTCTTGTACATAAATATTTGTATGTGTCTCTGTTAATTCATGTAAGTACAATTTTGAGATCAGGAAGTATTCCCACAGGGACTATGCTACTTTAAGATTTAAAATTTTAACTTAAAGGAATATAACAAAAATAAAAACAAACAATGGACACTAGAACCAAATTAACTTGAACATGAACTCTACCACTTCCTGGAATATCACCTCCAGTAGGTTCCACTGGTTTTTTGTACCTCAGTTCACTTATTGTTTCATTTTATTTTAATATGTTTTTCTTGATTTCAGAGAGGAAGGGAGAGGAAGAGGGAGATAGAAACATCAATGATGAGAGAACGAATCATTGATCAGCTGCCTCCTGCATGCCCCCCACTGGGGATCAAGCCTGCAACCCAGGCATGTGCCCTGACCAGGTATCGAACCGTGATCTCCTGGTTCATAGGTCGATGCTCAACCACTAAGCCACACCATCTGGGCAAGTTCACTCTTTTAAAAATGAGGATATTAATTGTACCTTCCTCCATGGGGCTGTCGTGAATATTAGATGCATTAATTACTGTAAAGGCTTATTTTGTATTGGAATATTTTGAGTGGTCAATAAGTGTTAGAAATCATGAATTTTTATCGTTGATAAAAAGTTCTCTTATTTTGTTTTTTTTTCTGGTGCATTTTTTGTTGTCATTTAATGTTTTTCTATTAGGACGGAATCCCATTCCCTGCAACTTATCCTTTGTTCTCACAACTTCTTCCTGGCACCACTGCTGCAAATCCTACTTAAAGGTAATTCTAAAGTCACAGACTACAAACTATGTCATTTTGCTCTTGCTATGAAAACTTATTTTAAAATATTCTTTAAACTCTCCAAGCACTAGCCACAATATATTTAGGCCTGGAAGTTAGTTAGGATGTTAGTTCTACAGTGTCAAAATCAATCCTGAAAGAACACTGGGATCCCTAAAGGATTTCAAGCTTCACTTTTCAAGGGAATTTTATAGCTCAAACAAGCATTTGTTCCTACCATTTCCCTCTGGGGCCTCACCGAGCTATCAGATGAAAGTGGGAGAAGGGGTCTCCTGCCAGAAGCAATTACTTATCGCCGAAGAAAGCAGCTTTTACATTTTTTGGGGTTTGTTTTTTTTTTGTAGAACATAATCCTATCACATAAAATATTCTGTTCCACAAAGCTTTATTTGCAAGATGAGGCTCCTGAGGAATTCAGAAGTGGTCTGCGTGCTAGCAGAGGAAACGAGTCCTTTTCAGAATCCTTCCTCTTCCCCCTACACATCTGTAACCCACAGAGGAGCGTGTGGGACTCAGAGGAAGGAATTGAGGGTGGGAATGGGGACACCTGGTCTTTCGACTTGCTCTAAGCTAACTACCTGGGTTGACCTGTTCTAACAATTACAGCACAACTTCTCTGAACTTCAACTTTCTATCTGTGCAACCGAGGCAGAGAATCCACTGGAGTCTAAGTCTCCTTTGGGTCCAAACATTCTAACATGTTTTTCCTTATTTTGCTGTTCCCTTTGAGCCTTGGCTCAGAGTTAGGAATGCAGTATGACGTCATTAAATAGTACAACAGAATTCCCCTCAGCACTTGGAGGGAAGGGTGAAAATTCATATGTGATTATCTTCTTGCTTGGCACACAACCCGTGTTTATAAGGTACCTATTAGTGTCAGGTACTGTCAATTGGTGAGGGCACGTTATGAGCAAAATCCAAACCATCTCTGTCGTGTGAAGTTACATCCCATCAGATAATTAAGCAAGTGGCGACGATTCCATTGAATGGATGCTGTGACCACAGGGATAGCCAGCTTTGAGAGGCTGGAATTTTGAAGCTGGACCAACAGTAGAGAAGACACTGAGGGGTTGGATCCTCTAGACAACCCGCTCTGGCCCTTCCCATCGAAGGCTAAGAGATGTTCCTCTTTGGGCTCCACGGCATCCTGTGTCACTGCTATCTGATCCTTTAACGTGTTGCATTGCAAATGTCTATACATATGTGTCTACTCCCATTGGACTGCATGGGCCGCAAGAAGAAGGAGCATTTTAGTTTTATTTTGTGCCTCTACCTATAACTCCTACTTTAGCACCTAGCACATCCTTAAAGCCTCGTTGGGGCCCCCAAAATGTTTGTTGACTAGAAATAAGAAAGGATCCCTTTATAGTTTTAGAAGAACAATGACAAGTGGTAGGACTCAGGATCTAATCCAAGTCCAGTTGTCCAGGAATCACCCTATCACAGCCCAACACAGTCTTCCATAGAAAAGGTCCAAATAAAGGTAATTCTTTGATTATCTTCACGCTCCTGTAGAGTTTTGTTTTACTGCCCATATGTCTGTTAACTCCTTTCTTTAAGAAGTCACCTGGGCCGGGCCAGTGTGGCTCATTGGTTGAGTATCGACCTATGCATCAAGAGGTCGTCAGTTCCGTTCCTGATCAGGGCACATGCCTGGGTTGCCACTCGATCCCAGTGAGGGGATGTGCAGGAGACAGCTGATCAATGCATGTTCTCTTTCATCAAAGTTTCTATCTCTCTCTCCCTTCCCTTCCACTCTCTCTGAATAAAAGTCTATAAAAATATGTTTTAAAAAAATAAAAAGTCACTTGGAAGCACTGAAGCTTAGAGATGATGTTGACCTCTCTACAAGAAGGTGACTCCATACACATGCAGACCAGCGTGGCCTCCCTCTGGTGTTTGAAGGCCTGGTTACTTGAGAACTTCCTCAATTTGCATCCTTTGTTCTCTCTGCTCTGCACCCAAGAAAGCCTGATTTGGGAATGGAAATCATTCAATTCCAAAGGAACTGTGTGAGCAAAGGCACAGAGACATGAGCCAGCATCGGGTCTTCCGTAAACTGTAGGTTGACATGGATTCAGAATCCCTCTGATGTAGATAAGAGACTAGGAGGGGGTAGGGCAACTAGCTAAGGGAAAGTTCATTGTGATTCATTGACCATACAATTTACCCTGGGGTGGAAGAGGGAGAAATGATAAATTCGTAGAGCATGCAAACACCTTTTTTTACAATTAAAAAATCTGCAAAAGAAAAAAGAAAAAAAAAAAGAGCTAACTGTACATGAAATCCTTCAAAAAAAGAAGGCGGCCCTGACTGGTTTGGCCCAATGGATAGAGTGTCGGCCTGAGGACTGAAGGGTCCCACGTTCGATTCCGGTCAAGATCATGTACCTTGGTTGCGGGCACATCCCCAGTAGGAGGTGTGCATGAGGCAGCTGATTGATGTTTCCCTCTCATCGATATTTCTAACTCTCTGTCCCTCTCCCTTCCTCTCTGTAAAAAATCAATAATATATATATATATATATTTTAAAGTGTCTATAAAAAAAAACACGAAGGCAACATAAACATACAAATGTAAGCTATGCTTTCCCTCAGGCTAAGGGAAAAACATAGCTTCCAATTAAGACTATTTCCAGACACATTATATTTATTCATTTTATTCATATAGTGATTTACACCTGTTTTTACTGGAGACATCCATTATTTCCCCAAAAGTGAGGAGAAGGGTAGTGTGAAAGTTTGCTGAGATGAGGGAAAGGAGCAAGTCACAGATCATTAAATTCAAAAGTGTATTTTAAAGTAAAAAGTCCAATCCAGTTTTGTTTTTGTTTTTTTTTTGGGGGGGGGGGAGGATGAGGGGGACAGAGTGTCTAACCCTTCATGCTCATATGTCTTTGTACCTATTTTCATTCATTTCTATCCGAGGCTTAGTGGCTGAATGCAAAGTAAATAACTAGTGTTCATTGGAGAAGTTGATTTCTCTTCATATTAGTTCTCTTTGGCTTCTGTTTTGGGTATTGGCTTTCTATGGCTGCCATTTTGAAAGTTCTAAAAATAATATGTAAAAACAGCTGATCAGCAGAGAGCAATCCATGGTGAGAAAGGAGCTCAGAGTCCGTTCCTGGAATTGGTGCAATTCTTCCTTCTTGACCGGGCAAGACACTGGAAGATCCACGTAGCAGAAATTCCTGTCCAGAATCTTGAATTAAAAAATGAATTCTCTAGATTCCATTTTCCTATCTGATAAGTGGGACTAGCTTTTGGAACAAGTTACTCGCTGTTCTTCCATCTTGGGTCAGCAACTATAGCTCCTGGACCAAATTCAGCATGGCAATTGGTTTTGTATGGTCGGAGAGCTCAGAATAGTTTACATTTTTCAACCATGGGGAGGGGAAGGGGAATCAAAACTATCATGATGTTTTGTTTTGTGTGAAAGTGATATGAAATCAGATTTCATTGTCCACAAATAAAATTTTGCTGCCTTAAGCCACCATCATTCATTTACCTACTGTCCCCAATGCTTCCTAGTATGTCTGTGTTTGTTCAGCCTGCTGTAACGCAACACCACAGACCTGGTGACTTAAACAACAGAAATGTATTTCTCACAGTTGTGAAGTGTGGGAAGTCCAAGACCTAGGCGCTGGCAGACCCAGTTGTCTGGTAAGATTCCTCTTCCTGGTGCATAGATGGTTATCTTCTTGCTGTGTCCTCACATGGTGAAGAGCAGAAAGAGAGATCTACTCTCTTGATCTTTTTATAGGCATCACTCTCATGGACTCACCTAAAGCTAATCACCTCTTAAAGGCCCCACCTCTAAATACCATCATATTGGGGGGAGGGGGTAGCGTTCCAACACATGGACTTTGTGGGGGACAAGGCATAACACACTACAATGGCAGAGTTCAGGAGCTGCAACAGAGACATTATTTCTGCTATGTGGATCTTCAAGTGTCCTGCCCAGTTAACCTAAAAAGTCTAACAAATTGACTAGCTGACTGTTTACAACAGCCCTATGAGTTACCCTTTTCCCATGTCAAGAGACTGAGGTACAGGAGTGACTTGTTCCACTTAACTATCACACAGCTAGTAAGTAGGTTCAGGATCCCCACTGCCCAGACAGGCTCCAAGAGGAACACTATCCTACATAATAAAAGCCTACTATGCTAAGTGTCTGGTTGTCCATTCAACCAATCAAAGTGTAATATGCTAATGATATGCTAAGGCCGCTCAACTGCTCACTATGATGTGCACTGACCACCAGGAGGCAGACGCTCTGGCTGGTAGGTTAGCTTGCTGCTGGTGTCCAGCCAACCGGGACTGAGTGAGATGGGCCGGACATGCCCTGGAGCCCTCCTGCAGTCCCTCCCCGGCTGGCCACCCTCTGTGTCCCTCCCTGGCCCTGATCATGTACTGGTGAGGTCCCTTGGCCTTGCCTGCGCCCTCTCCCAACCTGAGACCCCTCAGGGGATTTCAATGAGCCAGTTTTAGGCCTATTCCACAGACTAGGACGAGGGACCCTACTGGTGCACGAATTCATGCACTGGCCTCCAGTTACTCTATATAGTGCTGTCCCCCTAATAGTCTGTGCTGATCCTCCAAGCCAACATTCAAAACCCATTGAATGGGTTTGAAGTTGAAGTCCAATGGCCTCTGAGAAGTCTTTCTCCACTGTTTCAGCCTCTATTACATTCTGGTTTTGCTTTCTGTGGTTTTAGTTACCTGCAGTCTACAGTGATCCTAAAATATTCAATGGAAAATTCCAGAAGTAAGCAATTCATAAATTTTCAATCGCATGCCCTCTGAGAAGCATAAAATCTCACACCATCCCATTTGTCCCACGAGGGATTTGAATCCTCTCTGTTTGGTGTATCCACACTGTATACAGTACAAGCTTGTCACATCGAAAGATGGGGGTGATGTGGGGTGAAGTTGGAGAGCTGGAAAACTATCGTGACTCCCTGTTGCCAGGCAGAATAAAGCAGTCCAAGGGACATGTACCTAATAATTTGTGAATTATAAACCCTTGAAGGTAACTGATTAGACCAGTTCTAGAAACTTGTATCTTGATATGTTTCCTTATTCATCATTTTTTATATTTTAGGAAAATAATATACTGTATATAGAGAAATTCTGAAATACCCCAGCAGAGACTACAGAGGGACAACATCTGAAACCCAAGTGAGTAAATCGTAACTCATAGAGAAGGTAAAACAAAGCAAGTTCTGTGGCTGATTCACATTCCGACTTGTTAAAATTGTCAAATGAGAAACTCCACAAAGCTGGGTGGGGCTCAACTCGATTGGTCTAGTTGAAACAGAGGGGGAAGTGAAAGGGGAGAGTGGGACATTGATTTAGGGTAGAAAAAAAATGCATTCTTACAAATGATCTGGTTGTTTTTTCAAACTCCTTAAGATCTATGTTTTACAGAAGAAATCTCAGACAGTTTGGTGGGCGGCCATGAAGACACACTGCTCCGGTCTCCTGCGATGGGTAGCCCAGCTCACTGATGTCCCAGACACTACTGTGTCCAAACCAAGGCCACACCTCCCTCAGGCTGCTCCCTGTCAGTGGAAGCATGGGACAGGAGCTAGTCCAGGGCCACGTCTGTGAGACATGGAACTGCTCTTGTGGGCAATTTTAAAAAATATTTTTTTATTGATTTCAGAGAGGGAGAAAGAGGTAGAAACATCAACAATGAGAGGCTGCCTCCTGCACACTCCTACTAGGGATCGAGCCTGAAACCCAGGCATGTGCTTTGTCCAGGAATTGAACAGTGACCTCCTGGTTCATAGGTCAACACTCAACCACTGAGCCACCATGGCCAGGTGGCAATTTTGGCTCAAGAACACGCATCAACCTAGCCAAACACTAAATTTTAGAAGTGCATTCCATTCTGAGACTCTTTTGCTCCTTCCTCCCCTCCTTTCACAGGTGTGGGACTTGCATCCGGTCTGAAGCCTCTCCTTGCCTCCTCCTACTTCCTTCCTTTTTCTTCATAGGTATTCTCTTCAGGAAATTTCTTGAGACTCTAATCCTGTCTTAGTGTGCTTCTCCAAGGACTTGAACTTCCACGTTAGTCCATTCTGACTTCCAGGTGATCAAATGAGAGTCATTTTTAATATCTCCTCTTACATTTAGTTTGATTTTTATTCAGGGAATTGGAAAGAACGGATCATAAAAGAAAAATCATTCTCTTATTCTTGGACCCAGGGAACTTCTAGCATCTGAAAGAACTCTCAATAATGATCACAATAAAATCATTTCATTTTTTACTCCAAAACAACCAACTAGCTGACATGGGTGGCTATTTACATGCTTACTTTAGGCATCAGGAGTCCCAGAATGGTGAGGTGACTTGCCTGCGGTTATGATGTGCTGATAGGCATGGTAAAGACCGGCAGCTCCTAGTCTTCTATGTTCTCTATGCTGCCATGTTATCTACTAGTATATCTATGGTTCACCCCCACCTGCAGGAGAGGATCAATTCAAGCAACCTGAGGTGACCATTTTAAGTGACATGATCAGACAATCCAACCCCAAAAAAACCTCATTTCTGCAAAACAAATAGACAACAGTTCCCTGGGTATTTCTTAACCACCCTTAATTGACAGGATAGAGTTATTTTTAGCAACATGAAAGGCGCCATTAGGTTCAGAATATAATGCCAGTGCTCAGCATGATGCCAAGAATACAAATGGTGCCTCAACACTCCTGGCTGACTGTTGTTGGATAGATTGACACAGTGTCTCCTACATGGCATCATCCCCTTCTTAAAGATGACAATCACAGCTATCTTTGTAAAAGGTGCCCATCTCTAGGGCAGCCCGAAGACTAACATGTTGACCAAAGCAATTAGAGGTGGCAAGTACTGCGCCCTTCCTTTGTTGCAGACACTGTGCCAAAACTACCCTCCGTCACTCCCTCGTTTTTCAGATGAGAAAATGGAGGGTTAGAGATAGTAAGTATTTTTCCAGTGTGTCACAGCTATTAAGTGACAGACATCAGATTCAACACAGATCACACAACCACTCCGTCAGTCTATCTTCTTCCTAGGGACTCTCCAGAATTGAGCATAAAATTCCCCATTTTGGCCCAACAATGGGAGTCAACAAGACTGACATCATGAAAAGTTCAGGATTATAATTTGGAGAGGCATCAGCCTGTAGTGGTTAACATGAGGAGACAGTCATCCGGGGCATGGTACCTTGAAGTCATCCCACTCTCCTTTCTGCCCCTCTCGGAACCCCTCCCCTAACCTTTACCCGCTCCTGGGACCATCATCCTACTATTGTTTTAATTCTTCCCCTCATTCCAGGTTATCTTTTCAGGGGAAGATTGAGACTGGGGAGAATTTCTCATGAGTCAGAGGGAGTCTCTGAAATGTTTAGAACTCAACCTAAGAGGCAATGCCAGGGTAACAGTCTGTAGAGATATTATTCAGTATTTCATTCAAACCAAATTAATAATGTGATACCTAGAAAGGGTGTCTAGACTTTTTGAGTTATGATTTAAGTGGAAAAGGTTTATAATTATCTCATTAAATGCTTGATAATGAATACTTCCAAGGTATTGCTACATTTAAACCATTTCTCTTTAATATTTTCTGAAGATCCCTATGATTTTGTTGGCATGCTAACAGCGGGGCGTGAACAGTCAT
>PVJC01020638.1:0-29001 GCA_004026665.1 Murina feae
AGACCAGGCTGGCAGAGGGGGATAGTTGTGGGAGACCCAGGCCTGCAGGGGAAAGTAGTTGTGGGGGACAGTTGGGAGGACAGTTGGGAGGGGGGGAACAATCCTGATAGGGGGAGGGTAGTTAGGGGCAATCAGGCCAGCACAGGAACAGTTAGGTGCTGATCAGGCTGGCAGGGGAGTGGTTAGGGGCAATTGGCAGGCAAGAGGTAGGGAGCCAGCAGTCCTGGATTGTGAAAGGATGTCCGACTGCCCATTTAAGCCCGATCCCATTAGACATCCCTCAAGGGGTGCCAGATTGAAACGGGCGCAGGTTGGGCTGAGGGACACTCCCCCACACTCCTCACTCCCACTCTTTGCATAAATTTTGTGCACAGGGCCTCTAGTAGTTAATAATATTGTATTGCATATTTGCAAATTGCTAAGAGAATAGATCTTACTAGTAAAAGTTTTCATCACAAGGAAAAAATAACTGTGAGGTGATGACTGTTGCCTAGATTTGTGGTAATCATTTTGCAATATACACATATATCAAATCATTATATTGTACACCTTAAACTTATGCATTATTATATGTCCATTATATCCCAATAAAACTGGGAAGGGGAGAGAAGTGTCCAACCCTTGAGTATCAGTGTAAAATCTGAAGGTATAGAATAGGTTTCACTTTTGCTAACAGGACAACTCCCACTGTCTAACTCCTGACCCTGACATTGCTGGTATTTTCCCTGCTCCAGCAATCCTTCTGTGATTTTGCTACCTCTTCAGACCAGCTCTATGCAGGAAGAGTTTAGGTGTGGCAAGAACTGTAATTAAGTCACCAAAGTGCTAGAGGTTAAAGATTTCAGTGGACAGAGCACAGTTCAAAAGCTCTTCCATCTGGGAACATGATATTTGGGAATATCTCCTTGGAATTCTTATTTGTTTGAAACACCACGTGGATGGTTTGGTGATGGAGTGTCAGGGTCCAAAGTGGCCAAAAGCAGATATTTGGGCCTTTTTCTAGCCAAGGTACCTGGTAAATGAAAGCCCCTGTGATAATACAAAGCATTCTCTCTCTAGAATGCACTCTGTATATCTAACTCCAGGGATGATAGTGAGGAAAATTCAGACTCCAAACCCTGGTAGCACTCACCATAACTAACACTAACCCTTCTTGGCCTTCACTATGCCCACCCAATTTCTTTCAGCCCAATTACTTCTATCTTCTGATCCTGGTCCAGCATTTCCCACTCAATCCCCATTCTGGCCTGCCCATTCCAATGCAAAATCTAAAATGTCTATGTGTCCTCTCATTGTTATACATAAAGTTATCTATTATTTCAGAGGTGATCCTGTGTGGCAGATGCTATTTTGTTAAAATAAGGGCCTTGCCCACAAGGATCTTGTATTTTGAGAAGAGATACAGAGAATTTTTTAAATATATTTTATTGATTTTCTACAGAGAGGAAGGGAGAGGGATAGAGAGTTAGAAACATCGATGAGAGAGAAAAATCGATTGGCTGCCACTTGCACACCCCCTACTGGGGATGTGCCCACAACCAAGGTACATGCCCTTGACCAGAATTGAACCTGGGACCCTTGAGTCCGCAGACTGATGCTCTATCCACTGAGCCAAACTGGTTAGGGCGAGATACAGAGAATTTAAGCTAAACACATTTTCTTTTAAAACTAAGATAATTACAGAAGCTAAAAAAGGCTGGGGAAATTTTTAGAGTTATATGATACATAAAGTCCAATCTGTGAGCTTTGTCATATATAGTGACCATGGGTGGGGTGGTCTGAGACCCAACGAATGAGCTGGAGCTGTCTAGAGAAGTTCCAGGCAGACGGTATCCCAGACACGAGAACAGCTGTTGCAGAGGTCCCCAAGCCAGAGCAAGCGTTGCACGCTCCTGGAAGAAAAATGACGCCCGTGTAGCTGGAAGGGAGCCAAGAAAAGAGGTGAAGCCAGGGAAGGCAGGGTCCACTCATGTGAAACTTTGTAGGCTTTTATTCCTAAAGCAATGAAATGTCTTCGGAGGACTTTAAGTGTTACATGATCCTATTTACATCTTACGAAAATATACTTTAAATGCTCAATGGAGAACAAGTTATAAGGGACAGTGCTCTATTCAGAAACCAGGCAAGGGATTGTGGTGGTTTAGGCTAGAAACAGTGATGGGTGTGGCAGTGGATTAAAGTGCAATAATCTAAATTTTGAAGACTGCACAGCCAGTTAGTTGCATGCAAAGCCAGGGTTCAAACTTTTACCTGTCTGATGCCAAAGTATGTTTTTCTTCTTCTGCATTTCTTTGAGTTTCAGTTTTCTCATCTGTAAAAAAAAAAAATCATTTGAATTAGATCCACTATGAGATGTCTTCTACTTCTAAAATATCAAAACTTTCCAACTAATTCATTGAAACTTGAGCAAATTCCCTCTGCTTAGATAAGTTTGATGCTCATTGGATAAAGCCTTATCATACATGCAATCCCATTTGTTTTGTGTCTTATGTGGCAAGGAAACATATACACAGTGTATAGAACATCCATGTGGTATTCAGTTTACAGGAATCTTCAAAATAAGGGTGAGAAAGAGACCGTGTCTAGATACTGCGTAAGCAGGGAGTTGGGTTGTCTGCAGAAAGTAGTCTAACCAGTAAAAAATAGTGGTAGAGGGCAGGTGGGAAGATGTGCCTAAAGTGAATTAGGTTATCACATAATCACTGGAAATAAATAACAAGACACAAGATGAACAAATGATCAAATCTATCAGTTGTATGAGTCCTTTAACAATCAAACCATGGCATTTTGTTTTTTAACACATCTTCATTATTTGAATTTTTGGATAAAGTGTGTAATTACTTTTGTAGTATAAATGTTTTCTTAAACAGAAACAGCTAACTTATAGTAGCAGATATATTAAAGTGAGGATTTCAGTAGTGTGGCAATACACTGTGGATATTCTGAGAGAGGCACAAGTTCAAATATTTTGGTGGGAGAGCAGAGAGGAAGGAAGACATTGAGAGTCATTTAATGTAGTTACCAACAGCCCATATTCTGAAGCCAGACTGCTTCCCTTAAAATCCATCACTAGCCATTCCTGGCTATGAGATCTGGGGCAAACTATATAATCCCCCAGGCCACTGAGTCCTCATCCATAAAATGGAGTCAATAATCATCCCATGCCATAGAGTAACTGTAAAAAATAGATGAGTTAATTTATGTAATGATATATTAAACTTGGAATGAAAAGTGCAACTCAGGACTCTCACTGTCTATTCCTATGACTCTTTCAATAGCTTCTTTGTGGCCTTCCCATTTTTTGCTGCCTAAACTCTACTTACTTACCTTGTTACTGTAGGTCTCTGGAGAACCTTACTTTCTTTCCACTGGGAAGGAAAAGACACTCTGGAAATATCAGCGCTTGCTTACTTTTCCTCTTCCAGAAGGGGACATAGGAGAAATGATTTTCATTTACCCGTCCAGATGTTGGATGTTAAACATTGGAGCTTTGGGTCCCATACCCAGTCCCTCTCAGAAGCAGAGTATAGCATAATGCTTAAGAGTTTCCATGACTTGGTATCAGTGTGGGCCATTTGCTTAACTCTGTTAAGCTTCAGTTTCTTCATCTACAAAAGGACATGATGGCATTTATTTCATAGACATGTTGTGACAAATAAGGTAACACACTGAAAGGAATCAGTCTTGGTAATGTTAACTATCTTATAAGGTTGTTACTAGAGGCCTGGTGCACAAAATTCATGCACGGGTGGGGTCCCTAGACCTGGCCAGCGATCAAGGCCAATCAGAGCCTTTGGCTGCTGGCCAGGGCCTTCCTGCTGGCTGCCAGCTGGGGCCTGCAGGCCATGGGGGAGCGACTATGAGAGGCTGACTGTGGGAGTGCACTGACTACCACAGGCAGCTCCTGAATTGAGGATCTGCCCCCAGGTGAGCAGTGCATGTCACAGCGACTGGTCCTTCAGGTCGTTCCAGCATTCCAGTTGCTTAGGCTTTTATATATATACTAGGGGTCTGGTGCACAAAAATTTGTGCACTCAGGAGGTCTCCCAGCCCGGCCTGTGCCCTGTCCAAGTCTGGGACCCCTCTGGGGATGTCCACCTGCTGGCATGCCTGGTCAGCCTGGGTGAGGGGCTGATGGCTCTTTGCAGGCTGGCCAACCCCCCCATTGTGGACCCTCACTCCATTGGGGTGTGGCCAGCCTGGGTGCGGGCTTGAGGGCCATTTTCATGCTTTCAGGCTGCCCACAGTCCCTTCAGGTTTTGGGTCCCTACTGGTGTACCTGGCCAGCCTGGATGAGGGACCAACAGCTGTTTGCAGCCTGGCCGAGCCCCCCAGTGGGATCCCTCACCCCATTGGGTTTTGGCTAGTCTGGGTGCGGGTCTGAGGGCTGTTTTCAGGCTTTCAGGCTGCACACAGCTTTCATTGACCCAATGTTCCAGCAAGGCTGGCTGGAAGCAGGTTTCTGGGGTTTATTTATCTTCTATAAATGATACACTGTTCCTTTAAGCTGAGGCCTAGCCAGGTAATGAAGTCTCCTGTTGGCTTCAGCTCCATGGCTTCTATAATTGAAAGAATGTTGCCTTAGTAGATGCTCTCAGCCATCCTAGGCAGGCAGTTTCCTCCATCACTGGTGCAATGGAAGCCTGCTGTTTGCTTCATTTCCGAGGCTTCTATAATTGAAACAATGTTGCAACTATGTTGTTGCCTGAGCCCAGAGAAGCCCAATCAGCTGGCAGACAGTTTACTCCTGGTGCAACAGAAGCCTCTGTTTACTCCAACTCCGTGACTGCTGGCCTCCATCTTGGCTGGGTTAATTTGCATACAGCTGCCCTGATTAACTGGTGTGCATGGCTTAGGCGTCCCATAGAAATGGTCAACTTCAATATTACTTTTTTATTAGATTAGATAGGTGTCCTACCAGTAATGATCACACCAAACTGCTCTCCCTTCTGTTTGCTCTGCTCCAGGCACAAAAGTCTTCTTTCTGCTCCCCCACAAGGTGGCCATTCTTGTCTCAGACCATTTTCTCTCACATTCCCATTAAAAGAAGAAGAAGTGTTATAATGTAGTGTGCATGCTACCATCCAAACTGTCACACAGAGGCCTGGGTCATCTAAATATGGTCCATTTCTTTTCTTTTTATCGTGTGTGTGTGTGTGTGTGTGTGTGTGTGTGTGTGTGGTAAATTGTGCTGGAATCAAGAAACCATAGAGGAGCTGGTCCCTTTCCCGTCACTAGCTTCTGCCTGGCACGTTCACGTGGCTGGCATTTCCATCTTCCTGCCTGGGTCTTCATATGGCTGGATCCTTCTCAATATTCCATCTCAACTGAATAGTCACCTTCACAGAGAGGCTTTCCCTGACCAGACCAGCTAAAGTGCCTCCCTAGTCTAATCACTCTCTATATTATTTCCCTGAATGAGGGCCTCAGCAATGTTAGAATTATCTTGTTGCTATCCATATGTGTATATTGTCTATCCTTCTGCATGCTGATATAAACCCCATGAGGACAGAGATCATGTCTGTCTTGCACATGCTATATCCTCAGTACCTTCCAGAGTACACAGGCAACAAATGAATTGATAAATCTTCTATATTTTATGTTACTCACAGCATCCTTCAGGCCCATGGCCTTGGCAGGTCGAGGCTTCCAGCACATGTGCATTGACAGTCAAACTTCCCTGACTCCAACCCTCCCATTCATAGATCTTAGAAGGTCCTTCCCCATCCTGGTTGCAGTGGAATAAGTGCCATTTCACAAGATCTTGTATTTGTGATGTGGAAATTGACTTAGCAATTGTGCATTGGGGATGTCCTTGGTCTTCAGATGGTCTCTCAGAGAACTGTTCAAAGGTGCTCAGTGGTTCTGAGTGAGGAGAACAATGTCACTTGGCTAGCAGTGCTGCACATGCTAAAACTCCTAACCTCAAGAAGAGGGGGAAAGAGCCAAGAAGAATGGCCATGAGTGAGTTGTCCACGAGCTCCTTTCACAAGCCCTTAGAAATGCATTGAATGGGAAGCAACTGAGACAACCTAAGGAATACTGTCAAAGTTTATGTTTGCATTGTTGCTACACACTGAGTGAGAGTTTCCTCTTGAACACAGAGCTTCCCAGCATTTTGACACTTGTTATATTAAATATGTTTTGTTAATTATTTTTCTTTCATAATGTTTACAGGTTAATGCTTAATTTAGAAGGGAAAAATCACGCCCACACCTTTGTACCTGGAATAATGGAAAGATTAAATGCCTTATCTGAAAAATATAGAATATTTGGAAATGGATAAATAAAAATTGGTTTCCGGTGAATGACTATAAGATTAGAAGCAGTGGAATATTGAAATGAATCCCTCTTCTATCACAAAACTATATTATTTGTTCAATACATCTTCCATGAGCACCTACTATAAACCAGACCATAATATAGACATTGGGATACCAGGATGTATCTAAACAAATAGTTCCGGTCATCCTGGATCTGACAGCCTTGTTGGGGAGACAGACAAGTAAACAAATAACAGTATTATGTGAATGGTGTCCTTAAGGCATATGGAAATAGCAAAGAGAGCAGCTAAACAAATCTATCAGGAACGAGTCCACAGAAAAAGTGTTGGAGAAACAATAATATGTCATCTGGTGAAGGCAGCAAACTTGTGAACCTGTTTTTCTTGCCAAATGAATCAAACAAGAGGAGAACATTAAATTATTTGAGGGGATGTGTGCCAACATCACTCCTGCTTCAGTCTATACGCATGTTTCTCCCCTCTTTCCCCAGGTTCCAAATTCCCCACCCACCCACCCACCAACCCCTACTCCCTTTGGCTCTCAGCTGAGATGTCATTTTCTGGGAAGAAGCCTTCTCTGACTCCCACATGACAAATGCCCTCCTCCCCCGATGTATTTCCATAGCACCCATCTGTCTCTCCACGAGACTAACATATTCTCACATGAGCCAGGCCGTGTTCTGAGTGCTTTATACATATTAACTCATTCATCATCTCCACCAGCTTATGAATGACTATACCCACTTTGTAAGTATACAGAAAAGTGAGACCCAAAGAGTTAAAGTAATTCCCCTTAATTAAGAGGGGACAGTGCCAGGAATGTAGCTTCAGTGTCTGCTTTCATATTATCCATGCTGTACCTCCTCTTAACATAGGTAAATCTCCCTATACTATACTGTTATGTGTGCCTCCTGCTTTAGGCTGCAGGTTTCCAAAGGTAGAGACCAGGTGCTGCTCATAGCTATCCCCCTAATGCCTCACCCAGGACGGGTGCATAACAGGCATTTGATGCTGCTTATTGAATTTTTAAAAATAATTTTGAAATACTACATGGTTTACACTATTTGCAAAGAAGACACTACTTCTGCCAAGTGATAGGTCTGCTATTAGACACATTTCTTGAGACTGGAGACCTAACTCAAACGAAGGACATAGGAACCCCTGGAGAAACATCTGGGAGATTTTTGCTGTGCCAGCTCTTTGTGAACTCCTCCCAGATATAACTAAACTCCAGGATGTTTCCTTTTCATTACATTTCTTTTGGTAAGGTAGTTTTGTAACTCCAAATGTTACCCACCCACCCCAAACCTAGAATGTGTGTGTGTGTGTGTGTGTGTTTTCTTTTATTTGTGCTTATGATGCAGTTCAGGGTGGAGAAGTGAATCTGACCCAAGACTAGCTGTGTATTATTAGCTGCCGTCTGCACAATAGCTTCCAACATCACAGTGAAGTGCTTCACTGCTCTCCAGCTGTGGCCTTCCCTCTATTGTATGTGATGCATCATTTTGCTTAGCTGCCTCCTCTTTGCTGCTTGATCTATTAATTCCTGTTCTCACTGGCAGTTCATATTATACATCCCCAGCTGGATATACGCATGCTCAGTGCCTCCAGGGAACCTTGTGGGAATTGGGCTGGGTAGATGAGATGTCTCTCTGTTTTCTTGAGTTTTTGGTTTTTTTGTTTGTTTTTTTCCTGATATGTCAGAGGTGCTCACATTTCAAAGATACTCACAAAATCATGGTCAGAACATATGGCAAAGGTGACAATACTAATAGTAAAGGAATTCTTTAGTGCTACACAAAGCATTTTTGTCTAGAAGTCTGAGACTTTGTTCAAAATCAGCCAAGATTCCCTGACCATTACTTAGGCATGTAAGAGTACAAAGGGGATCAATATAAAAATTGAAATGAAAAGAACTTTTAAAGGGTATTTTGTGAAAATAACAATCAATAGACACAAAGATTGACATGAAAAGTAAAGGTGTGACTTAGGTAGTTCTGATGAATACAGGGCCAGAAATTCTGTCCTTAACTAAATTTTATCATACAGATTACCGATTACTAAAGAATTCAAAAGAATTTAATTATTGAAGTCCCAAGACCAGGCATTATTTATTGGTTAATGTTTAAAAGTCAACTAATGTAATTTAATCAATGTTTGATGTAGCAGGTGCTCTGATGAGCATCATTTCTGGTTGGGTGGGGCTCAGCCACAGAGAGAATAGCATACTGCCTAAGGGTTTCTATCTGCTCATTTAAGTTGAGCTGATCTACCATCACCACATGGCTAGCACCGGATAAAAATGAGACCTATCTGCTCTATTCTCCACTTGCTTCCTGTGCCTAGCCTTCCCAGGCCCTCGCTTGGCCCATGAACCCTTGCTTGGCTCTCAGCTTTCAGATAAATGCCCAAAATATCTTTTTGGGCTGTCCATCTTCCATTCTTCCCTGGGGCAGAGTTTCACTTTAGCTTTCACATGGGTTCCCTTCTAGGTGACCACTTTACATACTTAAAAGCAGTCCTGGTCCCTGGGACCTTCACTGATCCAGTCTCCTATAAGTGGGGATCAGATTCACTGACCTCCCTTCCAATATACCTTTAGAAGTTATCATTTTTGTTCAGTGTGCTTAATAGTGAGAATACAACAAAAATAATGTTGAGATTATGAATTCAGAAGACCAGGAATCTTGAAGTGAAGGGAAGGAAGAAAGAGGGGAAAGCCCTGTCTTCATGAAAGGTCAACACTAAGAAGTCTTAATTAGAAAGGGCTCAACTGATGGACAAGATTTATTATAGAGCATTGCTATACAATCAAGGAAATATTTGAGGTTCTCTAAAGATGAATTATTGTATGGGGAAGTGTAATAAATTTTCTTAGGCATTATCTTTGGCTTGTGAGGGGGAGAGTGAGGAGGTGTAAGCAATGGACAGAAACTGTAGTGATTCCAAGGCAATAAGCACCTTATATTCACATGAAATGTGTTTGGGATTTTTTTCACACAAATGTGAAATTGCCAAGTGCACTTGGCTCCAGCCCTTCCTGTTCTGACACTTCCTGTCCTTGAACAGAGATTTCTAGGTTTCTGAGGTTTTCTTCTATGGGTGCCTTAAGGGTTGCTTTATTTTTGGCCCGTTACCACAGGCATTCCTCTCATTTCAGCTCTTTTTAGCAGGGCCATTTAGGTCAGAAGCCTTTTTATTTTACAATGAAAGGTTCAAATCAGTGACTTGTAAAGTCGCCTTTACCAAATGACAGAACTGTCATTTCTCTCAGCAGCCGTGGCAGTGCTGTGTGCTGTCCTCTTGTTCCCTGCACCCTTTGTATCACTTTGATGTTCTTCTGCGCTGAGGGAACTGGGGTGACAGCTCTCTCCTGTGTGAGGGAGGCAAGTAACTACCTTGAGTTTCTGGAAGTCGCATTGTCACTTTTCATGGTCAACATTGTTCCAGTACACCTAGCCCCACTTAGGACATTGACCCAAAAATGATTTTCCTCTGGAATTTTTGAAAACACAGTTTACCCTGTTTATTAGTTTCCTACAATTGCAAACAGACCACCACAAACTCGGTGGCTCAAAACAGCAGAAATATTGTCTCACAGCTGTGGAGGCTAGCAGTCCAAAGGCAAGATGTCAGCAGGGCATTGCCTCCTCCAGAGGTCTGGAGAGAACCCCTCCTTGCTCTTCCAGCTTTTGTAGTTGCTGCCATTCTTTGGCTTCCAATCATTGGCTATGTGTCTCCTGTTCTTCCTGTGTTTCATAAGGACACTGTCATTGGATTTAGGATCCATCCAGGATGGACGATCTCATCTCAAGATCCTGAAAAAAATTACATCTGCAAATATCCTTTTTCCAAATAAGGTAACATGCACAGTGGGTATTAGCCATGAACATATCTTTTGGGGGGTTACCATTCAATCCACCATACCACGAATTCTGATGAAAATTCTCTATTCACAGTGATTCTCAAATGTCCCTTTTAAACCCAAGGCAGATCTAGTATTAGCTTTCCAAAGTTTGCTCTGCATACTCATGGAGAAAGGTTCCTTTCATTATTTCTTCAGATAAAAGCAACTAGAAATGCTGATGACTCTAAAACTGGTATAAGGTAGCTAAGAGGTGTCTGTAGAAAGCAACAGGGTTTCCCCAGTGAATTCAGCTGTTTTCAAGGTTTGGGTGAAGGCTAAGTCTTCTCCACAGCCACATTAGTTCATCCCAGATCCCAAGTCAACTTTCCAATGTCTCTCCTTTCTATCACTTCCTCCACCATTTGTTTGGAGTTCAAAATGTAACCTGGCAACACTTCTTTCTCAGTAACTATTAGAACAAATAGGTTAAAAATTACTATGGCTGTATAATATTTGAACAAAAGAGGTCTTAGTCAGAAAACCTCCTATCTGTGTTATCTGCTAACTATACGTTGGTCTTCTACCATTCCAAATCCTTCATGCATGGTCCCTCTGCTTCTACATATCTGGATAGCTGACTCTGAGAAAAATGGAAGACAACCTGTTCCATGCATTCATCCAACAGGTCTACGTGAAAGAGCTCATTTTATTAAGCATTTAATACATTGGAAAGGATTAAAATGTGCATTAGAATAACACTGAACCCTGAACAAAGACACGCAAAGTGTTTTCCCACTTAGGATCTCATTTGATCCTCAAAACAACCATTTCACATATTCTGAAGCTGGAGCAAAGGGTGAGTGTCTAACATTCCATGGTGGGAGGCAGAGCTGAATCTCAACGGAAAAATGCCTCAACTCCCTAGCCCTTCCCTGTGCCATGCAAACAATGCCTTCAAGATGAATATCTAGTGAGCGAGTTTATGACTCAGGGTCCCATTAGAAAACCCAACTCACTCTACATGAAACATATGAGAAGACTTTAATGAAGGGACTACCTATGAGAAATAAATGGAAGCTACTGGGCACCCAGGCACTGGCAACAATTGTAAGCCATTGCTGGCTCTATGGATAAAGAAGTGAGGGGAGAAGAGTGTAGGTGGAGCCTGGTGAAAGCTGAAGTAGAAGAAAGGCCATTTGGCAGAAGCTATAACACAGGAGGGAGGCAGCTCCTGCCAAGATGTAGTGCTCAAACAGGGAGGGAGAGAGAAAGGCCATTGTTCCCAACCTTGATATGCCTGTTGGTGCCCTCCATGGGCTGAAATCAAATGGACACTGACAGAGAAGGGAGCCAACTGACAAAGTGTTTAAGGATCAGCACCCAAGAGCATGGAACAGGGTATAGAAAGCAGAGAATGCATCTGAGTGCAGGCTGGGAGTTGCAAAGAGAGAGAACCAGCCCAGAAAGATAAAACATGTACATAATAAATAACAGGTCCCAGAGGAGGCATAGAACTTCCAGCTTCTAGGTGGGTAGGTGGGTTAATGTGACCTGAGAATCAGGGAAGGCTTCATTCATTGAGGGATGCTCTAGCTGGAACTTGAAGAAGAGATGGAATCTAGAAATACAGAATTGGGAAGGATGGTATATTTATACAGAATAAACAATATTGTAAAGGCACAGAGACACATGGTGTGTGGAGGGTTGGGGATGCCTGTGTGGAGAAGAACTAATTGTTCTCTTTGGAACATGAATGTACTAGTAGGAGGGGAAGAATCAGGCTGGAAGGTAAGTTGAGCCCTGGTAGTGAGGAGTTTGAAATACTCTGTGAAGGAATTTGATTTTATTCTGGGGGCAGTAGAGCAGCAGGGGCAGTTCTAGCAGGGGAAGCCTTTACAGAGATTAACTCTCTAGAGCAGAGAATATAGATCACATAGAGGAAGGAGAGTGTTATTTTATGGAAGAAGTGCCTGAAGAAAGGATTTGTCCTTTTGCTTGAACCAAATCAAGCCAGGTCACCCCGGGGAGGTCTTCACCAGATTCATTCTCCCATTACCTTTCTTCCCTAGACTTTTATTTATTTTATTTTTTAAATTTAAATTCTTTATTGTTTAATGTATTACATAAGTCTCCTTTTCCCCCAGTGACCTCTCCCCAGCTGGCCCAAACCCCCAGCACATACCTCTGCTCCCTGCCTCATCTGTGTCTACTGGTTATGCTATATTCATATGCATGCATACAAGTCCTTTGGTTGATCTCTTACCCCCTCATGTCCTGCCTTCCCCCATAGGTTGGACAGTCTGTTCCATGCTTCTATGATTCTGGTTCTATTTTTGTTCATCAATTTATGTTGTTCATTATATTCCACAAATGAGTGATATCATATGATATTTATCTTTCTCTGACCGGTTTATTTTGCTTAGCATAATGCTCTCCAGTTCCATCCATACTGTTGCAAATGGTAAGAATTACTTCTTTTTTACAGCAGTGTAATGTTCCATTGTGTAGATGTACAGTAGTTTTCTAATTCACTCAACTGCTGATGGGCACTCAGGCTGTTTCCAAATCTTAACTATGGTGAATTGTGTTGCTATGAACATAGGGGTGTATATATCCTTTCTGACTGGTGTTTCTGTTTTCTTGGTATATATTCCTAAAAATCTTAGACAGTGATTCTCAACTTTCTGGCCCTTTAAATACAGTTCCTCATGTTGTGACCCAACAATAAAATTATTTTTGTTACTACTTCAGAATTGTAATGTTGCTACTGTTATGAATCATAATGTAAATATCTGAGTGCAGGATGGTCTTAGGCGAACCCTGTGAAAGGGTCATTCGACCACCAAAGAGTCGTGACCCACAGGTTGAGAACTGCTGTCTTAGAAGAAGCCATAAGCAACAAAAGAGCAGATATTTGTTGTAGCAATATCTTTACAGATACAGCTCCTAGGACAATGGAAACTGAGAAGAAAATAAACAAATGGGACTACATGAAAATAAAAATTTTTCCTAAACTTTCAGAAAAAAAATCAAGTTCAGGCACAGTTAAAAATTAAGTCAACTATTTAATTTAGTCTAGTAGTGCCAAAACTGAAAGGACATAATTGAAAAAAGCAGTAAATGCAACTAAAGCTAGTCATAGCAATAGACATCATGACACACAGCCAAAACTCTACTACTATGGAGTGTTGGGGTGCCTAGGGTTAATTTCTCTTCTCTTGGATTAAATTTTTTTACTTGTCTGTATCTTCCCTTCTTTAGCAGCCACTGGTCTAATTTTTTGGTAGCAACTTATTTCTTGCAGGCCAAAAGAACAAATCCCCTCTTCAGAGACTGCGCGTTTTGTCCCAATAGAAATTTGTAATTTGAATTTTTATGCAGCCATGTGATCCAGATCCCAGGAATCTAGGCTCGCCAGATACTTCTAACTCCAAAGCTCTCTCAATCTGGTTTTATTTGCTGCAAGTACTAGAAAACTCCCAACAGAGGGAAATGGAACAAAGAGTAGGAAGGCTGCAATGTGGCAAGTCTTACGTTGTTGTCAGAGGGATATTCGTGAATGGAGAATTATTGAAAAGTCACCGATTCCACACAAACATCTATGTTCACAGAGTAGTTTGATGCCATTGGTCAGGATTGAAGTACTTTAAATGATAATTAACCTATAAATTACTTGTAAACAAAAGCACAAAGGAATTTATTGGTGCATCCATTCATATACGTGAGGTGGAAAACAGAATTAGCTTATAGCCCATTTTTGTTTTAGTTATCTATTTTTGAGATAACCATTTTGCTTTCCCTTGGCAGTAATTCATCATAGACATATAGGTGTGTGTGTGTATCTGTGTGTGTTATCCCAATCAATAGCTCAATTGATGTTTCTTTCTTTTCAGATTTAACCATTGGAATTAATATTTATTCAAAGTATGTATTATGACAATACATTGTACTTGGGACCATACAGGAAACAAATGTTTCCCTTAGCTCATTTAGGGCATCCTGTTGCAAGAACATTTCGTCTGCATCTAACCTGACTGCAGTATCACTAGCTGTGTATTCCAAGAGCAGCTGCTTAATCTTTCTGAGTTACAGATTCCTCACATGTAAGATGAACAGGATGGTGCTCACACCACGTTAAAAAATTAAAATGATAAAGTCTGTTGTCATGCTTTTTAAAAATGTGTAGCACCATATAAATGGCACTTTGTTGTTATTGCTATGATATCTTGAGGATATATCTATTTTAATTTATCGGTTAGAAATGGTGATAATTGGGTTTAGAGTCTACTGGCTATGTCTCTGTACCTTGGACTTTGGTCTTTAGCCATGTGGAAAATGGTACTACACAATTCAATTTTTCAAAAATCACCTGATTTCCTGGTTGATTGCTATGGGACACACAGAGATGAATAAACTGAGTCCCTGTGCTCCTAAGGTTTACAGCAGAGTGAGGAAATGCCAGATATTGTATAGATAGATGATAGATGATAAATAGATAGATAGATAGATAGATAGATAGATAGATAGATGTAAAGATAGATATACAGTGGAAGTACTTTCCCTTAGATCAGCAATTTTCAACTGATGTGCCATAAGAATTTTTAAAAACATGCAATACCTTACTATTTGGTCAGGGGCCACTAACTTTAGATTGTCTTCCTTTAGATTGTCATATAAAAAAGAAGCGACAACAGCCTACACAACAATAGTCATCCAGCGTGAATCCCCTGTATTGAACCATAAGTACACAGGGCATACAAAAGAGTTGCACCTTTTTTGGTTAAGTGGCATAATAAGGTTGTATCAGATTAGTTGATTCTTTTTTTAAAAAATATGTTTTTATTGATTTCAGAGAGAGGAAGGGAGAGGGATAGAAACATCAATGATGAGAGAGAATTATTGATTGACCCCCTCCCCACACACTACCAGAGACTGAGCCCATAACCCAGGCATATACCCTGACCAGGAATTGAACAGTGACCCCCTGGTTCATGGTTAGATGCCCAACCACTGAGCTACACCAGCCTGGCTGATTAGTTAATTTTTGGAACCGAAAATCCTTATATACAAATATAGGCCTCTGATTTTAAAAAGTCACTTAGGAACAAAAAGGATAGATAATTACTTTTATTTTAGCAAGTCAAACAAAAGTATACTTTTGTTTTCGGTCCAGCAAAAAATATGACATTTTTTTTTGGTGTGCTGCAGAATTGTAGTTATTAGCCTGTGTGTGCCATAACATGAAAAAGGTTGAAAATCACTGCCTTAGATAGATTGTGCTGAGGAGTGGCCTTTACAAATAAAACTGTTTTCCACTGCTTCTGAACAAAGAGATATGGTTGAGAGATTGGGAAGTGAGAAGTTCATGGAAATGAAAGGGCTTATCAATAGCTATGCTTGACTAAGTACTTGCTATGTAATTATCTTCATGGGATATGGCACAGAGCTCTGACAACTGTACTGAATGCAGAGAGAAGCTGACTCTGTAGCGATGGTAGGACTTTTCCCACTTAGTGCTGTGCAGCATTATTGAATCTTGGCAGTGAAAATAAAAATTATTTAAAAGACTCGAGGGCCCTAACTCGAGGGCTCAGTGGTTAGAGCATCAGTATGCGGATTCAAGGGTTCAGGTTTGATTCCAGTCAAGGGCATGTACCTTGTGGTCACATCCCCAGTAGGAGGTGTGCGGGAGGCAGATGGTCAATGTTACTCTCTCATTGATGTTTCTAACTCTCTATCCCTCTCCCTCTCTGTAAAAAAATCAATAAAATATATTTTAAAAAAAATAAAAGACTGGAGAGTTTCTAATGAGATTTTCCTTATGAGTTTCTCCTGGCATGCTTTGAAAAAAATAACAACAAGAAACAAGTTAATTCTTACTTTTCAGGTAATACTGTCATTTGGCAGTACATATTTCAGGGCACTTTTTTGCAAACCCAGACCTACCTGGCATTATGTACCCTAAAAAATGGGCCCATTTCTTCTGTATTATATTTTATTTTATTGATTTTAGAGAGAGAGGAAAGGATAGGGATAAAGAGATAGAAATATCAATGAGAGTCAATCAGCTGCCTTCTGAACACCTCCTACAGGGGACTGAGCCTACAACCTGGGCATGTGCCCTCATCAGGAATCAAACCAGTGACCTCTTGGTTCATGGTTTGATGCTCAACTATTAAGCCATACTGGCTGGGTGGTCCATTTAACAGACTGTTTATACATTTTTAAAAAACCTAAGTCAAATAGAATTAAGACAGGTTGAAACACTGAGGATAAAATAACCTGTATTTGCTAAAACATCATAAGGTATTTTTATGGCAAAAAGATGGTCAGACAAGACAAAGTGTAGATTTCTGCTTTTCAGTAAGATCCAGCACTTCCACTCCACCTGATGAAGAGAAGGCTCATGACGATGCTGAGCTAATTGTAATGAGACAATGCACACAATGTATGATTTTAATTCCTTAGATGAAGTTCCAGTGAAGGGTCTCCCATTTGTACTGACAATCATGGCAAACTGTGAGGTAAAGATCAAACCATTCATCGTTGACTCGGGAATACTTGGCATGCTTTTTTCTAAATGGAATAATATCTACTCTGGAAACTTGAGATACTCCCAAATAAAATCAAACATTTAAGAAAGAAAATGGGAGGGGGGAAAGCCATGAAGAACAGTGATCATAAATTAATCATTTATTTCTTACAGAAACTTTTAAGGCTGCAATGGTGATTTCTAGAGAGGGAATTAAGTGGGAGTAGAGTGAATAAGTGAAAATAGATGGTGAATGAGCGCACACATAAAAATATAGCTACTTGTAAATACTTATGTATGTGTCCTCCCCTCCACAGACAAATCAAGGATTATCCGCTTGATGAACAGCACTGAAAAAATTATGCAACCTGAGAGAAATAATTTTCTTATTTGATTTTTATTTGAAATACTGAAATAGTTTAATATAGAATGTGTTTAGTTCTGTTTTTTTATTACAGCTTACATTCAATGTTATTTTATATTAGTTTCAGGTGTACCTCATAGAGGTTAGACAATCATGTACTTTATAAAGTGCTCTGGCACTATTTCCATACATATATACTATGTATGTATAACCATAGATAGCTATTACAATACTAGAGGCCCGATGCATGAAATCCATGTAAGAGTAGGCCTTCCTTCCCCCGGCCGCCAGCACCGGCTTCCCTCGCAACCCCAACTTCGACCGGAAGGACATAGGACGTCCGGAAGGCTGTCTGGTCTAATTAGCATATTACACTTTTATTATTATAGATTATTGACTTCATTGTATATGCTGTATTTTCCTATCTACATGACTATTTTGGAACTATCAGTTTGTATTTCTCAATCCCTTCACCTTTTTCATTGACCCCCCCTCCCTTCTGCAGCCACCCAGTTTGGTCCTTGGGAGGAAATGAGTGCAACTTCCACCTATGCCAGCCCCTTCTTTCTGAATACTTTGTTTCAAATTAAATATTACATATAAGCTCTATGTGTATATGAAATAGATGAAAATGGAGTTTCTCTGGTTGAAGCAGGGACTAGAAGCTCCCCCGCTTAGATGATCCTCATTTCTGCAGCAGAGATGAGCATGACATAGTTTGAAAAACAGGCATCTTCTCATTTTATTCATATGACATCAGGACAATTGGAGCCCAGAGCAGTGAAGGGGTGTACCCAAGATCATACAGTATATATGCAGCAAAATTACGCCTGCTGCCCACTCCTCCTAATTGCTCATTTTAACTTACTTCTACTGCATCATTCTATGTTAGTCTAATTTTCTTGGGAAAATATTTAGTATGTCCCAAATAAATTTTAAGCAAACATTTGAATGTCTGAGTCATATGTTTAAAATGTATCCTTCCCAAGCTCTTCTTGGATATGTAAAATTACCAGTTGCCAATTTAATAAACTTGCAGACATGCATGCCTCCCAAATTGTGAACCCATAGGAATGGGAACTGATAGCATATTCCATTCTTCCCCACCCCCAGGAAAAGTCATCACAAAACCAAGATATAATTTCTGAACCTCGGGCTTACTTCCATCAAAGCAGAAAGAAGGAAAGTTGTAGCATCAATTGCTTTTATTTTCACTCCTTTTCGTGTCTCAGACCTTCTGCAAGTTGAGTTGCTAATTAGCACTAACATAACCTGGATGCCAGTGAACAGCTGGACATATTAGTATTAAAGGGAATAAATAATTGGTGAACTAGATAATTGAACCAAGATAGTCATTGACTGATGCTTTGGAGAACAATTTGTTGTTCACCTCTTTATTTTTATTTTCTCTAAACAAGGAAGCTTTTAAATCAAACACCCCAGGAAGACTGGGGTGGGGAGGGGAAACGTTCATGCTACCACATGATGGCCACCCCCATTTTGACCATCTGAGTGACAGAAGTGAAGCCCCCACTCAGTGCTGTGTGTGGAACTTTGGGTCACAGTTCCAAATACCATAAAGTTGCCAAGATCCCCACCTGTTGTTGCATCCTGAACACTGGGACTGGGAAAAGCATGACAAGAGGCCTATATCGGTCAGGGTTCTCTAGAGAAACAAAACCAACTGGAAATATATATTTACTTACTTATTTTATTCATTCATTCATTCGAATGAATTGGTTCACGTAAGTACAGAGCCTGAGAAGTCCCAAGATCTGCAGTATAAAAGCCTGAGATCATAAAACCTGATGGTTTCAGTTCCCATACGAGTTCCAGCCCAAAGGCAGAAGAGCAATGTCCCAGCTCAACCATCAGGCAGAGAGAATGAACCCTGTCTTGCTCAGCCTTTGGTTGTATTCAGTTCTTCAGAGGATTGGATGAGGCCCATTCATATTGAGGATGATGATGTACTTTATTCAGTCTACTGATTCAAATGTTAATCCACAAACACCCTTACAGACACATTCCAAAAGGATGTTTAACCAAGCATCTAAGCACCCTGTAGTCTAATCAAGTTAACACATTTAATCATCACACGGCTTGAGGATGGAATAAGGTCTTCACCAGAAGTGCCATGAAAGCATACTGCTACACACACGTGCACACACACACACACTGGAGTCTAAATCACTGGGAGTCCATCTTACGGAAACCGTTATTGGACTCAAAATGTCTATGGAGGAGGCCACTGCAATGACTCCAAGACTTGACTTTAACATTCCTCTTGAGTGAAGCCATTTGCTAAGTGGGAAGAAATATGGCTTTTGAATACTAACACCTGTTAAGGATGAAAAGGTGTTCTGAAGCATTTTTATGTTCTTTTGGTTAATAACAAATTCAGGGAGAGGAGGAGAAAAGAAATTAGAAACATTTTGTCTCATGATGATTTGGCAGGAGAAACGGCATGCTTTTGGCAGTTTCTTTACTTAGCTTCAGTGGCATCATAAGAGTACACCAGTTTTTGGGTTTTCATCTGGAAATAAGGTCTCGGCGCATGGAGAAGACTCAAAGCCTGATTTTTCTTTGAAACAAGTTGACTCTATGATATTAATAAAGATTCTCTTTCTCATATAAAGCTGCTTTGGAATATAAAAGCCTAGTGGAATCGATCCCTGTGCAGTGTTTGGCAGGAAGAAGAAGGCAGGAATATTTAATGATCATTTTTAAAGAATTTTTATTGTCCTGGTTAGTCTAAGTTGGCCTCTTAGGCATGTGATTTGACAAAGATCCATTATTCACTCATTTTCCTAATTTTCTTTGAGCAATCATAATTTTCCATTGACCTAGAATTTCTCTAGCTCAGGTCAGATCCTGCCCCTATAGAGAATCAGAGAATAGCATTAAAATACTATTCATTTAATTCTTTGTTGTAATGTATATTTAGACAAGTCTGTAATTCATCCTTAAGTCACCTGTCAAGAGTCCGTGGCAGGCAAATTCACCTCGAAAGTAGCTTAAATTCATAATGTAAAACAGAAACTAAAAAATATAGAAGACAGCATATTATTTATCAAAACAGAACAGCAATGTGTTTGGTTCTAAACTTGGTTTTAAGTTAAAAATCTGAAGGTTATAACGTTTGAAAGCATCACTCCACCTCCCTCCTTCCTGATCCTCTAGTATGCTCTCGAAGGAAGTAGCATGTTTGCACTGAGTTGGGTGACTCAGGAAACACATCTGAGTTATAGAGTGTTATGTGCTTTTGGAAGGAGGAAGGTGCTGTCAGACTAGAAAATGTTCTTAACTTTTTCCATGGCACTTGTATATTAGTGCACAGTTTGCGACCATGTTTTATAGTTGGCTGACTACTTTCTCCTTCTCTCAGTCCCTGCCCTCTTATTAAACAAAACACTTGCATGTTCTGGGAAGGGTTGGCAACTCACCCAGGTCACTGTCATCCAGGCAGTGTTGGGATGTGCTGAAAAATTCCAAAGGCTGGAACTTTAGAGCAGGTCTGGCCATTGTGGGTTATGTGTGGTGGGCTCTGCACAAGTCCACACCAGATGTGGGTGTGAGCCAAGGGCAGTGAGGACAGTTGCTAGAAGAGAAGTGAGCTGCAGTCTCCCCAACAAAAGCTAAAATCTCTTCCTCTCCCCGCGCCCCACCTCTCACCAAGACTCCCTGGCTATTTCTGCCATCTCTCTCTTTGTTCTTCCATCTATGACCAACCTGCATCTATTTCACCATCTCAGACTCATTCATTCAACAAATATTTATTAAGCACCTACTATGCAAGGCACTCACTCTTCACCACACTCAGTCTATCCTTCATCCTCACTTCTTCCTGAAACTGGTCTGGACAAGGGCACCTGTCTGTTGTTCCACCCAGGGTCACATTTCTGGTGCTTTCTCTGCAGCATCTCCATCCATTGTTTTCCTTGATAACCTTTCCTCCCCATTTTGATCCTTCTTGGTCTCTTTCTTGTTCCTTGCCCTTTTTCTGCCTATTCAATATTTATATGCCCCAGGGTTACATTGTTAAACCTCTTTTAACTCTACACATCCCTCTGGGTTATCCCTTGTCATCTTAAGGCTTCAGCTAAACTTACTTTGAGAACTAAATTTTCAGCCTACATCTTTCTCCTGAACTCCAGACATATTTAGTCAACTGCTTGCACAATACAACCATCTGTTCTGATTACTACAGTTGCACAGCAAGTCATCCCACATTCTAGCAGCATAAAACAACCATTGGTTGGGTCAGAAATTCAGGACACAATAAAGACAGTTGTTTCTGCTGCATGATATCTGGGGCCTCAGCCGAGATGACTTAAAGCCTGGAATGATTTGGCTAATGGAGACTGGAACTATCTCCACTCACATGGCTTATGGTTGATGTCTGTGACTTGTCACATGTCTGTTGGCTAGAACCTCATCTGAGTCTGTCAGCCAGAATACCTACAAATGGCTGTTCCATGTGGCCTAGACTTCCTCAGAGCATGGCAACCTCAGTGTCATTAGACTTCTCACATGGAAGCTCAAGTCTCCAAAGGTGGATGTCCCAGCTAACAATGCAGAAGCCACTCCCCCTTTTATGACCTCGCCACAGGAAGCACTCGGTGTCACTTCCATCACTTCATATTTGTGACAAGCAAATCACAAGCCCCCCTACATTCAAAAAGAGAGGGTTCAACTCTACCTGGTGACAGGATGTGGGTGGCAAGGTGGCGGAAGAGCACACAGGACAGGAGATATTGCTGCAGCTGTCTTTGAAAAGTACAGTTTGTCCTGTCACTCCCTTCCACCCCCATCCTCATGATACTCCATCTCTATGGATGTATCACAGTGCTATACACATGCTTTGTCCTCTGTGCTTTTGCACATACCATTCCCTCTGACTAGAGCATCTTTTCCTGCCTGCTAACCCCTACTATCACCTCTTCATTTTTGTCAAATGAGTGTAGACATCTGGAGTACTACAAACCATGCATTACGTGTAGATTCAAAAAGGAGCAACCACATTGTCCACACTCAAACGTGTCAGGCGTGGCATACATGATGGAGATTAATGAAGTATCAAGAGAAGAATATGGCTCCTGAAAAGCTTCTACAATTTGGAGCAGGGTCTTAATCACATGAAAAGTAACGCTGTTCACAGTAGGGAACTTGCATTTTATTGGAGGTACACAGTATTTTAATTTTAAAACAAATAAAACTAATTCTGTTTGTAGAAGATTCCCATCCCCCCAACTTTATCCCTTCCATTTTCAGAAATTTTAATTTAAAAAATATCATATGCCTTTTGGAAATTGTACATTTATCTGAGTAGTAACTAAAATTTATTTCTCCTTCAGTTGCTGAGGTATATTAAACTTGAAGAAAATAATATCTCCATCTCCAGCAGTATAATTTCTCCCTCACTGTCTGTACTTTCCAGCATCCTGGACTGCATTTTCAGAACCTTCTTCTTTAAAGTCTTCATATTTCATTACTTGAGCCAGAATGAATCCTTTTTCAAAATCTGTGTGAATCTTTCCTGCAGCTTGAGGAGCGTTCGTCCCTTTCTGAGTCCACGCATGCCCTTCATCCGGCTGCAGTGGGAAAATGTTCTAGTTGGGAGTGCTGCAAAACTCGGCCTTAATGATCTTTAGCAAAGTGCTTTGTGTCATGTTCTCTTGCAGACACCTCTGTCTCCTCAGCACTCAATTCTTACAACTTGAGTTCCAAGGCTCCATTGGAAGGAATGACCAAGGTACCTGGGGCATACCTGTTCACAAACTCTTTAATTTTTTAAAATATGTTTTTATTGATTTTAGAGAGAGAAGCAGGGAGAGGAAGAGGGAGAGGGAGAGAGAGAGAAACATTGATATTAGAGAGAAACATCAAGTGGTTGCCCTCCATATCACAACTCAACCTGAGCCTGTGCTTTGACCAGAAATCAAACAAGCAACCTTTTGGTGCACTGGACGATACTCAGCTAACTGAGCCACACTGGCTAGTAAAAAACTTTTTTGTTTTCATCAACCATTTTTTTCTTTCTAATGTATTTTGTTCGGAAAGATGAACAAGTACAACATTGGTGTTGAAATCAGAAATATGTGTTCAATCTCTTTGTCATTCCAATCATAATAGAAGCGAACAGGTTTCTTTTTCTCTATAGCCCAGGACTTAACTTTTCACATTATGTCATCATTCAGGCTTTAGTTTTTTACCTCCTTCTCTCATATCCACTTTTTCTAATTTATCTATACCCAATTATTTCTTCATTTTTAACTGAAGTTCTTCATGTATTTTCTATATCTCAAACAGGATCCATACTTTTTCAGTATGCGTGATACCATTAGCTTCAAAAGCACATGTTACACGAACGATTCCATCACAGGTACTAACGTGAGATAAAAAAGGCAGTTCCTAGGCCTTGTCCAGTGTGAGCTCCTTTCACAAGGCCAGCGCTGTCCGCTGCCCCCCACGTTTAGAAAGGTGGGGATTTTGCTTGCTGGTTTGTGGTAGTGGCAAAGTCAATCAAGCTCTCATCTGGCACAGGCACTCTGCTCTCATTAGGATCTACAGTGCAGCAGTGGAAGGTTTCTGCTAAAGCCTGACTATTTGTTAATACATTGAAGAAAGTAGAGTTCCCAACATTTAGCAATCCAACAATACCCATTTTCCAGGAGGCTCCAAATCTTCCAGTGATGGGGAGTGGCTTAATTCCATCACCTCCCTTTTAGGGGAGGCATTGTGCTCCATGCGAGTGATGACATGGTGTCTTAGAGGCAGTGGCATATGGGTTCTACCAGCAGTAGGAGGTCGGGGGGGGGGGCAGGAAGGCCAGAGCCCTGCCACCACCTGATTGTTTTGTTTGTTTAACTGTTGACAGTATTACATTTTCTTCTGCTTTGCCCTTCTTCACCCAGCCCCAGGCCTTCATCACACTACTGTCTGTGTCCATGGGCAATGCATATATGCATATATGTTCTTTGGTTAATCTCTTCTCTTCCCCTTCATGCCCCTCCCCTCTCAGGTCTGTCAGTCTCTTCCATGCATCCATGCTCTGGACCTGATTTTTTCATCTAACTTCTATTTGTTCTTCAAGCTTCATCTCAGATGCCACTTTATTCAGACCCAAATTTGTCCTTAGGAGAGATATAGTGTCCATCGCCTCATTCTGTTTTAATCCCTGTTAGTTCCTCTTACTCACCCAACACTGGATGTGGGGATGGACATCCCATGCCTGAATTCTGAGTCATTTAACCTGAGTTCAAAGTCTGGTGCAAACCTGAGCAAATGCTTAGCTTCATAAAGCTTTAGTTTCCATATCTACAAAATGAAAGAATACATTTGAAATACATTTGCTATAAAAGCATACATTGTCTATATTTCTATACTTTTTTTGTTTTTATGGTTATAATTTGTATACATTCATTATTTAGACAGCCAGTCTTAAGAACAAGCATTTGCATGGGATGTTCTATATTTAGCATAGTTCATTATTTCTCTCCAAACATATACTTTTACTCCTACTAATGGGAGAGAAAAGCTTTCTGCATTCAAAAAGACACTTGCCTCAGCTGTCTCTTCTATGAGTGCACCTCTTTTTTTATTGTACCATTGGTCCAAGAAGAGCAGCTAATTCCGCATAATTACTATTACATATGACTTTTCTTTCTCACTTTGGCTTCATTAATCACTGTGCTTGACATTCACCATGCATGGTTTTAGTCTACTCTGAGGACTGAATATAGAGTTCCTGTCCTTAAGTAAGAAATAGGCTCTGTTGAAATATTTGCAGTGAAGGAAACATTTTTTTTTGTAGTGATTTTGAGTTGGTATTGATGCAGCAATTCTGGGGTCCTGGGACCTGAGGGACTGAGGGTCCATGACCCAGTGTGGGTTCAATGCTTCACACAGGAAAGAATTCAAACACAATCCAGCATAGAGTTTAAAGATAACTCAGTTGGTTAGACCATCATCCTGGTATGCCAAGGTTGTGGGTTTGATCTCTAGTCAGGACACATACAAAAATCAATCATTGAATGCATAAATAAGTGGAACAACAAATTAATGTTTCTCTCTCTTTCTCTTCCCCCCTTTATCTCTAAAATCAATTTTTAAATTTTTAAATAAATAAAATAAAAATAAATTTATTAGTGAAGCAGTGAGATAGGAAATGGGTTACTCCATAGTCAGAGCAGCCTCCCTTTAGTGGAATTTGCTTACTTTATTGAGATTCATTTAATCAGGGGATAGGGTTTTCATTAAGGGAAGGAATATTTAAAATGTTCCCTGGGAAATGAATGGAGATTTCTCAGAGGAACTCCATTAGCCATGTTGTGTCCTTATACGGGCTTTGCATTTCTGATCATGGCGGTGCAGGATGTGTCATTTAGCATGCTGATGCATCAAAATGAGCATAAAATGAGGCTAGGAGTTACCATAAGGTAAAATGAGGCACCATGTTGAATCCAGCTGGTCTCTGCTGGTTTTAAGCTATAAATCTGGTAGTGGTATGGGGTGGGAGTGTCTTCCTTCTTCTTGATAGTTTATGTAGCTTTTATTGATTGCAGCTGTTCTGCCACATGCCTTATCTCCATATTTTGGTTTTGTGGTATTTTTTTCTTGTTTTTGTTTTGTTTCTTTTCATTGAAATTTTATAGCTTGCCAGGAAGTTACTATTTGCACAATTTGCATGGATGGGTGGCTTATTTATGCATCACTATGTCAAGGGTGAGAAGCTTTTAGTGTTGTTTCAATGCCACATGTGCAATGGGCTGACATTCCAGCTCCATACCTGTCTGAGTAGAGTATGAAAAATAGAAGCAATTGAATAAAACCGTTCCAAGAATGAAACAAGTGACTTAACTTAAAGAAGCAATGAAGTCTCTAAATAGTCATTTTCAATCACTGGTTAATCAGAAAATTGAAAGAAAATTTCAAAAATTAGTGAATAGTTAGATTAAGATGGCTATTATTCCCTGATTTTATAATAAAAGGCCCAAGAAGATATACTCCACTGCAATTGCTGTGCAGCTGTCCAAGCTGCATTTTCAGGGATTTAGAGAAGAACAGAATTTGAAGAGCCCATCTCTGTGGATGAAAAATGTAGTGTTCGCCATTTAGTGTGAAGCTGGGTAGTATGTAAGTGTGACTGGGAATGAAGAGAACCCAAAAATATGACGTATTCTGCAGCTGTTTGAATCTCCACCAATACATAGAGATTATATATCAGAATTTTCTTAATCTATTCTTTCAAGTTCAAAATCTGGTTTGTCTTTGTCTCTAATAGTCTGTATTTGTTCTCAGTCACATCCCTTCAGTATTCAGACTGGAGCTGTTGTATTAGCAGGTCAATTAAGGAGGCAAAGCAAGCCAACAAGAATGAGTACATAGGAAGTTTTAAAAAGAGGTTGAACAAGTATAGACATCACAACTGCATCCACATTCTCATAGGAAACAGTATTGAGGATCTGAACTGGATCTCTGAGTGCCTGTTATTACAGAGTCATCTGTAGTAGAAGAATTTAGTTTCATAGCTTAAATCTGATACCCATCTCTGTTCCTAGACATAACCATAAGAATTTAAACAGTATTTAAAGTGGGAATGTGGAGGAGAATACAAGATGGCAGGCAGAGTAGGTGGAAGCTGCACTCATTTCCTCCAGGACCAAACAGGAATTACAATTAAATTATAGAACAATCATACTGAATAACCAACTGAAGACTAGCTGAAAAAAAGTTTTATAACCAAGAATTTATATAAAAGAAGTCACATTGAGATGTTCCTAACAGATTGTCCAGGAGCAAGCACAGGCAGTATCAGCAATTGGCCTGTACCAGAGTCCCTCCCAAAAACCCCAGAACCAACAGACAACATCAGAGCAGGATCCAATAAGCTTCACAAGTGGCATGTGAGGGAGATCTCAGCAGGCACTAAAACCTGCGAGGCAAATTCTGCTTCATGTGCTCAACACCTGTATAGCAGCTCACAAGTCATGGTCAGGGTTGAGCCTCAAAGTCAGTCAGTCTGATGGTCAATCTCATGCACAAAAGGGCCATAGAAATCAAAACTCAAATACAACAGGAGGGTTCACATAATCCACACAAGGGACATTCCTGGAGCACCCAGCTCAGGTGATCAAGAAAACTGCATCAATGGACTGTACAGGACACTTTACTATGTAAGGCCACCCCACAAAGACAAGGAGGAAACTGAAGTAGGGAAACAAAGAAACAGGCCCCAAATGAAAGAACAAAAGAAATATCCAGGAAAATTTCCAACAATTTATCAGATTTAGAGTTCAAAGTAATGGTTATAAGGATGCTCAAATGCATGCAAAAGGACCAAAAACAAAACAAAACAAAAACAAAAAACCCACATAGAAAAGGACAAGTCAGAAATGAAGAATACAATATCTGAAATGAAGAATATACTGGAAGGAATAAATAATATGCTGGATAAAGCAGAGAACTGAATCAGTGATATAGAAGACAAGATTTAAAAACACACAACACTCAATCAGAACAACAACAAAAAAGAATTTTTAAAAATGAGATTAGTTTAAGGGACCTTTGAAACATGAAGTATAACAAAATCCACATCATAGGGATATCAGAAGAAGAAGAGAGAGAGCAAGGGAATGAGACTATTTGAAGAAATAATGACCACAAATGTCCCTAACCTGGTAAAAAATAATTAATAATAATAACACACAAGTCCAGGAAGCTCAGAGATTCTGAAACAAGATAAACCCAGAGAGGCCCACATCAAATCATAATTAAAATGCCAAAGTTCAAAGACAAAAAATATTTAAATACATTATTTTTAAAAGGCAGTTAGTTACCTTCATGAGAGTTCCCATAAGACTGTCAGCTGAAATATCAGAAACATTTCAGGTCAGAAAGGATTGGCATGAAATATACAAAGTATTGAAAATCAAGACTACTTTATCCAGTAAAACTATCATTTAAACTTGAAGAAGAAACAAAGAGCTTCCCAGACAAGAAAATGCTGAAGAAGTTTGTTACCGTGAAAGCAACATTACAAGAAATGTTAAAGAATCTGCTTTAAGAAGAAAAAGAAGGGGCAAAGTTAAAATAATAATATGACAATAAATACATACTTATCAATAATCACTTTAAATACAAATAGCTTAGATGCTCCAATAAAAAGACACAAGATAGCTGAGTGGATAAGAATGAAAGACCCATCCATATATAGGCAGTGTAGAAGAAACCTACCTGAGAATGATACACACTGACTAAAAGTAAAGTCATTTCATGAAAATGAAAAAGAAATAAAAGCATAGGTAGCAATACTTATATCTGACTAAATAGACTTTACAACAAATCTAAACTAATAAAAGTGAAATAGTAAAATTAACCGTTTCTCCGAGACAGGGTAAGCCACGCCCACCAGCCAATCAGAGCGGCTGTATGCAAATTAGCCCAGCCAACATGGCGGCTGCCACTCACGGACCTGAGTAAACGTTTAGGCAGCGTCCGTTGCAACAGAAGCGAAAGTGATACTGTTTTCGGCCCTTGGCGGGCAGGCTCTGAAACATGTTTCAATAATGTAACAATCACAGAATCCTCAAGAGCTGAAGGGAACAGCAGCCTGGCCTGCCTTACTAAGAGTAACAAAGTCTCATTATAGATGCTGCGCTGCGAGGTGAAGCAGAGGAGGTTTCGTTACCTCAGCCCACCTCAGCTTAAAGGAACAGAAACCTGCGTCCAGCCAGCCTTGCTGGGACGTTGGGTCAATGGGAGCTGTGGGCAGCCTTAAAGCCCGTCACCCAGGCTGGTCAGGCACGCCAGCAGGTGGACATCCCCCGAGGGGTCCCAGACTGAGGGCACAGGCCGGGCTGAGGGACCTCCCGAGTGCACAGAGCGACTGCAGAGCGGGACAGCGCAGGACCTAGGACCCGTGATGGGAAAGAGGCGGCAGGGTTGGAGGGCACCGGGAAGCGGGTAAGAGGCGA